>JAQQSO010004638.1:0-12625 GCA_028658305.1 Pachyuromys duprasi | reverse complement strand
GCCTTTCCTGTCATGCAGTGTCTTCCACAAAACCTCAAAAGAGCTTTCAAACTGACAAAGCCTGACCTACACATAGTTCAAGGAAGACATGATCCATCACCAAATAGCTCAGAAGAGTTTAAGTTTCGGGAAAGTGGAAGCACCAATAGTTGATAAATTCAAACTGAAGTCCGAATATTCATTTTTCTTCTTCACCAAATAGAGGAGGAAGCAGCCAATGCCAGCCAACTTGGAAAGAGGAGAAACCACTGGGGGTGAATGTTTCCAGTGCTGGGAACATCTCTTTTCTCTCCATCCAATGCCACCATCTTGCAGCTGTCACTCCCCTCAACCTGTGTTTTGTGCTCACTTTGTGGTTGCCCCATTGTTACTAAATTTGAGGTCAGACTCTATACTTTAGGAAGCCAGGTTGGCCACAGTCCCTGAAAAACCAATCAAAACTGTAAACGTAATAATAGGAAGCAATAAAAAGAAAATATATTTAGTGTGGCCACGAAATATGAGGCATAGAGAGATCCGGCGACCACCAGCCTGAGCCCATCCAGGATTATGCACATCTAAGCTGTCCTGGTCAAGGTGTGGACCAGCTGCCCATTGACTCTTTGTGGTCTGGACTCCAGCCTCTCCAGTAAGGTGGTGTGGCAAGTTTTAGTGCTATATGAACTTCTTTCTGGGAGGCAAGCTGCATAATTAGCCGACTGAAGCTTCTGAGGGAGGTCTTGTATGAAACCAACAGGAGAAAGTTGCTTTCTTTATTCCTTCCAAAAGTAATTAACACAGACTATGAAAACATGGTTCTTATGCACGCCTATCTGGCACCAACAAACGTGTTCTAAACTTAATCCTACTTCAACTGATTATGGAATTTGTTTCAGTCATAGGCATATGCTGCTTCAAGATTAAGTTGTTAAAACAGAGGTTAGGGAGTAAACCACCTGGCAGAGATGAAGCTATTTTTTTAAAGACACACAAACACATACACACAGGTTAGCTGCTGGTTTTGTTGCTGTTGTTTATTTATTATTATTTTATTTTTGTCAGCTTGACACAGACTAGTTATCTGGGGGAAGAAATACCTTCAACAGATTGGTTGATTGAAAGATTCTAAGAGCCAGAGGTGGTGATTGATTTCAAGGAAATAGTTATGAACAAAACAGGGTAGTTGCACATATGAATGCACAGTGATTATAACAGCATACATAAGACCTGAACAAGTTGAAGCTGGACAAATTCAAAGCATAGGGTGAGAAGTGGGGTCCATGAAGTATAGCCACTAACTGAGAAATAGTTAGCATTTGATGGCTGATGGGAGAGAGCATTTTATGGCATAACTGTTGGTAGATTGATCACACTCTAGGACAAGCCCTACACCAAGAATAGCTGGTTTAGGCAATACAATGTTTAATAATAATTAGAAAAAGAACTTAAAATTTGTTTGAGATGAAAGGCTGGATCTGTGAAGTAAATGGAGGAGGGGCAAAGATGATACAAATAAAACCACAAAACATTAAAAAATATTGTTAAAGAGGATTAAATATTAATAGACACACCTCAAAATAAATAAAACTTTTTATTAGAAAAATAACCTAATGTTTCCAAAACCAAAACTTTTAAAAGTACAATATTTACTCAATATACCTCAAAATTTTATCATGACTTGAAAATGTTTATTTATACTAGATAGCTTACATGGTACAAAGGATATCTATCACATGCTCACACATATAGACACACACAGACGCAGACACAGACATACACACACCACTAAAAGAAACTTCAAATATGTGAGTTCTTAAATGTATAAAAGTATCTACATATGCCTTCAACCACATTGTTTTCACATTTTTTTCAATTCCTGTTTAATGTTGCCTTATTACTTCTTCATATATGATATTTGGATTAGTCCTGCTGTGGTTCATTTAGAGCTAGAAAAAAATGGCTAACAGCCAATTTTGGAAGCTTTCCACTTTCCTTTATAGACGGCATATCTGAAAACAAAGACAGATTACCAAGGAAGTACCACAAGCTCCATCTTCCTACTCAACCTGTCATCCAGAACCTGCTCTCAGACAGATTACAAAACAAACTGTTGAAAGCTACTCATGCAGCCTTTTTCTCACAGAGACCTTTATTTTTATATTCCATATTGGGTTGCATGCTTGCTTATATGTTATTTCATGTTACCATAGAATAACACAAAGCAAGTCTTTACCCCAAATAATGGTGATAGAACGTTCTTGATTTTTTTTTTTAATTTTCTTTCTTTTTCCTTGTTGTCCATTAGGCAATCTGCTCTGCTTTTAGTGTTAGTGAAGCAGTTGAATGTGTCCAAGGCTTGACTACTAAAGTATGGACATTAACAATGACTCTTGGAGAATCTTTCAATGGTATTTTAAACATGTTTCCCGTGATTTGTGGCATTAGGTTTGCATTGTTAAACAAATGAAATTAAACTGATAAATTATACCTAGACTTTGGGAGACTCAACATTATCTGTTAGAATGGATTACATAGCAGGAATAGGTTTATGGGGCTTACAGAATATTAAAAAAATCCCATGTGAAACTTCCATATACCTCTTCAATTTCTAAGTAGATGTTGGAGAAATCAATAGCTTCTCATCTAAGCAAGAAAATGTGTAAAAGGCCTTTATACAGGTTTGGACCTCAATTCTGTTCACTCTGGAACTGTTTCCCTGAAGTCTTTGGTTATGATACATATCCTTGCATTAATTCTGTAGGCACATTCTCTAAATACATGCTGATCATTACATTAGCAATACATCCTAGCTACCGCCCAAGGTAAGTCCTTCTTTTCTCTTACACTTTGTCATAGGAATGATAACAACAAAACAAGCACACAGAAAATTCTTTTTCAAAGGTTATGGGCCTGTATATCAACTTTCCCATACTTCCAGATCCACTTTGGAATGCATGATTACTATGAGAGCTAACAAAATTAATCTTTAAATCAGTGTGCATACATTAAAGGTCTAGAATAGAATGGTGTCCAAAGCCTATAATCCTAGCACTCAGTAGACTGAGTTAAGAGGATAGCAAGGTTGAAGCCAGCCTGGGCTATGTAGTAAAAGTGAAATCAAACTGCACTACATTGTGAAATTCTCTCCTAAAGACAAAAGTATGTGTGTGTGTGTGTGTGTGTGTGTGTGTGTAGAGAATATGTGTGAGAGAGAAACAGAGAGATGGTGAAAGAGAGAGAAAATGAAGAAGGGAAAGGAGAGGAGAGGAGAAGGTTAAAAGAACAAGCAAGCAGGAAGGAAAAAAGAAAGGCTAGCTCTTAATTCAAAGTGTTGACCTTCATTCAATAATCATTAGATAATAATAGAAACTGAATAAGAGACTAGAAAGGGACAGACACCCTTATTTTCCACACATACCTTTTTGTGGGTCAGATACTGACAATCCTATATTTTTTGTGACTTATATGCTTATACTTCCAGTCGTCATTTATATTATTATAATCATGGGTTTTCAAATATTTTCTTGCTTTTTAGCACTAGAAAATAAATTATGTGACATATATCTTGCAAAAATTGTTAATAAGTATGTTCTTACTTTACAAATCCAAGTTTGACAGCTTGACATCTGGCCCAGGCAGATGAATCTTCCCAAATGTCCTCTGCATACACCAGCCCCAAAACCCAGATATATTCCAGGTTCTACATTTAATACCAGGCATAGTATTTTCTCATTATTCCTACAACCTATAGGCTTTGTACTGAAGGCACGCCCACAATAACCAACAGGTTCTCAACTGAGCTTAAGGCTCTCTCCACAGGAGAGAAATCATGTCTGGGAAACCCATCCAAATACACGGATGCAGGGGAAGTGATGCCATAGATCTTAGAAGTGAACCTACAACTGCCACATTACCAAGACAGCACAGTTCCTAACATTATTCCTGCTTGTCCTTATTTCCACAAATAGATGTAGCTCCTCATTGCTGATCAAAGAAACTTCACTGCAACAGATGGAGAGCATTACAGAAACCACAACCGGTCAAGAACAAGTGATTGTGGGGATTCTTACCCCCCCAAACTTCAACACAACTTTGGCACAACTAAGGTTTGGAGACATTGTTGAGACAGAGGGTCTAGAGGGGACAGAAAGACTTAAGAACCAGAGGTCCAAGAAAAATCTGCTGTGAAATTGCATCTCCTGAAAATGACAGGAAACTTCACCCATGATACCCCAGTAATGGCTGCCTAAATAGGACCTGAGCAAGTACAACACCATTTGTCATGCTTAACATGGAAGAGGAAAATTCCATGATATTCCACACGGGGACAAAACACTAAAGGCAAAGAAGAACTAAAGCTGGAGAAAGAGTCTTCTATCAGGATGAGCCCTTAATTGGTTATCCAATACTGGTAAGTATTTAACCTTGCAAACACAACAGTAAACAGACTGAACAGGTTACTTTTATATACATAGAGACTTGTATATGTGTGTATCAATAACAATTATTGATAAAAAACCATTATTTTGAAAGGGAGCAAAGAACTGTGGGATATGTAGAAGGGGTGGGGAAAGAAAAGGGAAGGGAAAATTATGTAATGGTGTTTTATTAATTTTCTTTTAAAATATTTTTATTAATATTTTATTTGTATATTAATTTTATGTTAATTATTTACTTCATATCCCAGCTGTAGCCCCTCTCTTATTCCCTCCCAATCTCACCTTCCCTCACTCATATTAATTTTCTTTAAAGAGAAAGAAACACAAAAGGGGAAACTTTAAAAATGCTACTATGACCTTTTATCAATAATAAGTCTCATTTGTGACAACGATATGTTATAGTCATCAAGCTGGATATAGAGTAGCAAAGTAGCCAGCATGTAAGGTGAACAGATCCTACTGTGTTTGAGAACAGGAAACACTTCCAGTCCTGAGCATCCTGCCATACCTTGTCCATCTAGTAGTCTGGAGCAAAGAACAGGAAACCTTTGGCAGAAAGTGAAATGGTTAGGTGGGTTGGTCCAGGAATAGTGTCTGAGTTGATATGAAAAAACAACTGTTTAGATAATGACATAAACACAATTTTCCAAGACTTGAAACTTCAAGAGAATGGAATTAGCTTTGTCAGTATCTAATACTGTTTCCTGTGTTCTCCGCTCTAGTCTGAACCAATCTGTTCTTGGGAAGACACAGGAGGAAACATCTACAAGTTCAAGTTCACTTCTCTTCCAGTCATGGTCAGTGGTGTCCCTCTCCCTGATCATCACAGATATTTCTGCTACATAATTTTTTAGTATTTTAAACAGTACAGTAATTTTTAAATTATTGGATTCTGATGAAATTGTTATTATTATTAATTACTACCTGTCTGGTGCCATTGCAGAAGATTTCATATTCATATTCATCTATGTAACGTCACCTAAAAATTTATCATTTTGTATTTTCACCCAATAATAAATAACCGCAAAAAATCTACATGATATCAATGTTGACTAAAATAATATAAAATAGTATAATACCAAGTGTGGAAAATAGTGATTTTCCATACCAATTCATCTGAATGAGCATCCAGAACACTCACACATAGAAACAACCTACACATGCACACAAACTTTCACAAATGTCACTACAAATGGCACAATGTACATTGTGGCTACATCTGACTTTGGATCTTGATGGCTCTTTAATGTTTTACTAAGATTCATCTGAATTCCTAAATTATCCAACATATGAATGTTACTTTCTAATTTTTTACTTTTTATTTATTGTTATCATCATCATCATCGTAATCATTTATTACAATTTATTCCATTTGTATCTCTGCTTTGGCCCTCTCCCTTGTCTCCTCCTGGTTCCATCCTCCCTCCTTCTTCTCTCCTATGCCCCTCCCCTAGTCCACTGATAAGGGAGGTCCTCCTCCCCTTCTATTTGACCCTGGCCTATCAGGTCTTATCAGGACTGGCTGCATTGTCTTCCTCTGTGGCCTGGCAAGGCTTCACCCCCCTCCCCCATGAGGAGGTGATCAAAGAGCTTGCTGGCATCTGAAAGACTCTACTGATCAAGGTATCCTAGAGGCTGAGACTCATAGCCAAACTTTGGGCAGAGTGCAGAGAATCTTATGAAAGAAAGGGGAGATAGAAAGACCTGGAGGGGACAGGAGCTCCAAAAGGAGACCAAGAGAGCAATGAAAACTGAGCCTTGGGAGCCCTGAAGAGGATGATACCCAAAGACAATGCAGGGAGAGGACCTAAAACTCAGATGTAGGTCATAGACTCAGTCTCCAAGTGGGGTCCCTAGTATGGGGAGCAGGGATTTTCTCTGGCATGGATGTTACTTTCAAACATAGAGAATGAGTACATACTTGAGGTTTATAGAGCTAATTGAGAAAATATACTCACAGTGCAGTCATTCCTGATGAGACCTGATAGACTAGGATCAGAAGGAAGACCTCTCCTATCAGTGGACTTGGGGAGGGGCATGTGTGGAGAAGGGGGAGAAAGGGGAGGGAAGGACGGAGAGGAACACTGGGAGATACAAAGTGAATAAAGTGTAATTAATAAAAAAATTTAAATGGAAAGAAAAGAAAAGAAAACATACTCAGGACGACACTGAGAACCAATGGCAGGGCTTGGCAATTGCTTCTTAACACAGGAGAAGTCAGGACAAGGGTGTTTGTGCTTCTTATGCTCAGAACTTTGACTTGTTCTTTGCCTCAATTATTTTTCTGGGCCAGTTTCTCTTCTATGAAGTGGTGATAAAGAGGAAGAATAGCCCATTGGCTTAATGATGATAAATAGCCGCTTTGGTCCTTACCTGGGAGGCTGCGGTAACCTGGGTCTGCCTTTTGTGTGTGCTTGTGGGCAGCAGGCAAGAATTCTCGTGGTGGTTGGATCCTGGCTGGGCTCCCATTTGGAGTGTGTCTGACATTGTCTGGGGAACACTTTGTGCCTGCTGAGGCACACTCCTCACCCAGGGCCTACAGCTAAGAAAACAAAAGCTCCTGGTGCCAAGGCTGCCAGCCTTATCTGTAAATCACTTCTCCATTTTTGTCTCTTCAAGGGTACGCTGACCTTAGCACAGAGCTTGGGCAGGCAGCTCATCAATTTTTTTACTGACAACTTAAAAGATCAAAGGGATTTGGCTTTCCTAGTTCTTGACTCTGCCAGGTTTTATATGTGAGCATCATTTCACCCTACTGGTCACTAGCACCTCCAAGAAAGAGTTCTACTTGATTGAGGGAGAAATCTTAACTTTAACGATGCTAGTATATTTAAGCCTATCTGTATTTACCTATGCAAAAATATCAATAGAAAGATTAGGGAAGATAATAGGCCTTGGTTTCTAATTTTCACTTTTAGTGTTTTTTATACTTGCAAAGGAGAGCAATGAAGACTAAAGAATAAAAAAATCACTCAAGCCCAGAGAGCTAGTTTGTGGCTGAATAGAGCAAAACTTAAGACCTTACATTTTGGTATCATACACCAAATCTGTCAGAAGCAGCTGTCTTGTTCCTACACACAGTATCAAAGAATGTGATCCATACAGACACTATCATATTAATAATCTAATCAGTTCAAAATCATGAGGCATGCTAATTAGGACCATCTTCAAGGCTGGACATTGATGGCAATTTTTATTATCTTTGCTGTTTTTAAATTTGCTACCTTCAAGATGACTTGCGCTTTCGACACCATCTTCGCAGGGCTGTGCGAGGCATATCACAGGAACGAGCTCTGTCCTGCATTGTTATAGCTGAGCTCAGGAATCAGTCTGTATGATTAATATTGCATATGACAGAATCCAGAGTCCGCAGGTGCAGGGCTTAGTTTAAATCATTCATTGTTTTGTTTTGTTTGTTTATTTGTTTGATTTTTTTGAGAATTATTCTTAAGAAATCTGCAGGATGTTAGGGTAATATTTCAGCGTAATTTTAGATAGGAGTCAAAGTTTCTGAGAAACCTTGTGAGCTCTTCTGGGACAGTGCAGACTGCCTCCAGGTCACTGATCAGGAACATTTACCCCACAGGGTTCACAGGAAGGAAGCATGGTGGCTACTTTTAAAATCTGCATGAATAACCAGATTGAGAATAATCAGCTACACTGGATCATACTAAATGTCACATGAAAGTCTCCAAGAGGAACAGCTAAAATGGAGGGATGTTGTACACCTCAGAGTTTCTTTTATTCTGTAAGATGCACTTCCCATCTTGAACCTGCTGTGTGACACAGGGCCCGAATTACAGTTTAACTGCAATAGAAATCTACCAGGCTCATTAGGCCCCCAGCCAGCAGCCAGGGTTAATAACTAACACTGCAGAGTGACTGTCCCTCACACAGACCTGTGCAGGGTTTTGCCTGAGACAGGAAGTGATGAGACCCTTTTCAGGCTTGTCATTTGCAGCATGGACTTTAGTGACAGCCATGGATATGTCTCCTTTCTCCAAAGTCAAAATCCAGATACCCCCTTCTGAATGCTTTCCTGAAGCTCTTCCAGAGTGTTCTGCCCCGACCTTCAGGATGCCTTATTCTGATTGTACACGAGTCACCAACTTGTTTCTCAACTCCACTTGTCTCACACGGCCCTGGCTCAGCCCTTAGACCTACAAACAGACATGATTCTCTAATTGAAAAATCAAAAATGAAGCTATTCAGAGATGTAAGGCTGTAACTCTGTGGGATTTTGAATAACTTTCAAAACTCAACAAAATGTCAAACCTCTTCTAAGGAAGGAAAAAGTCCTGCAGCCCTGAGAAAATGTTTCTGAATTTGTAGAACAGCATTTAGGAGAGTCCCATCATGGGCCTCAGCTCACTGCTGACAGTCAAAGAGAGACATCTCTTTCTTTGATCTGAGAGTTGACAGCTTGACTGCCCTTTTCCTGTTACATGCAACTGCTTAATGAAGTTAATATCCTGTAGTCAGAATCAGGATTTAGGAGAAAGCACAAAGCCATGAGAGTATGTAGTAAAATAAAAACAAAACAGAACAAACAAAAATATGTTGTGGTTCGAAATAGTCTGGTACCTGGCTGGAGTCAGTGTGAACTACCGGTATGAATCCTTATGTGTTATCCTTTTTCTCCTCTATCATAGGGGTCAGCTGACTCCCTGTTCTCTGAAGTTCTTCTATGCATAATTTGCCTTAATAAACGTCTTTTAGAACACCTAGTGCATTAACCCATTGTGTTAATTAAGATGGGCATGCACGCAACTTGCATAATTACAGCCTGAATGAAGGGTTGCGAAGCTGTCCCTTGACTGCCTTTTTAGCGCTGTGTATATGAACATCAGACAAGGACATGGGACATAACTACCCTGCCTGTGACTCTTCACAGAGAATTCTAAGCACCTTGTATTAGACCCTCCATGTGCAAGGCAGAAAGTCCCTCTGGGTCAGTTCCCTACCTTTCTTGATGACAGCAGTTATCTTTGAAGTGGGATTGTCTCTTTTCCCCCCAGAGTCACAAGATTTGGATTGTTCATGTATACACTTGGTCCCAACAACCCATAGCTCTGTAATGCCTGTCTGAGGTGATATTGGGTCTCCAATTTAACTGCATGTTGGCAAATAGTACCTAATTCAATATCTAACCATGCTTAAGAGTATTTGTGCATGATCTATTTCAGTTTCTTTTTTCAGAATATCACACTGAGACAGGATGGGAAGATAATGTTGAATCTGAGACTCAAAAAAATCAAATTCACACAGCTCAGATCCAAATTTTCCCTATTCTTGATGAATGCTTCATCTCACATATGGAGATTTATGCTCTTCTTGACATCAGGACGCTTCCAGTACTCAGTGTTTATTGGTCACCTAGTGTAAGTCCATAGCCTGACCCTAACGACATGACACAAGGTTCACACATCCAGTAGAAAGGACCCAAGTGCATTTCTCTTGAAGGTGATGCCTTCCTACTGATTTTTCCCAGTTTCCTAATACTGTTATGTCAGCAAAAATCTACCTGTGAAGCTCCCTTTCTAGTTCCACTGTTATGATACTAAACAAGGTTTTCACCTGAGGAGTAGGGCAGAGAAGTTTGTTATGAAGTTCCGGCTTGCCTCACTCACCCCCATAGATTCTTCCATTTTTTGGTAATTTCTCAGAAAGAAACAAAAGTGAATCAGATATCTTGGCCAAGGGTTGGCACTGCCAAAAGAGGCAAGAGAAAGATATCACGACTTCTTGGCTGTCTTTTCCCAGAAAAAAAGAAGTGATAATAATCTTTGGGCAATTTTATTATTGCTTTCAAATCATTACCAGTAGATGGTGCTATCCATTAGCGAACATCCAGTCAGAACTAGCAGGTGTCCAGGGAGCCTATCCCTGTGGAAATGAAAATTATCCAAAGGAGAAATATTGAATAATTGGCACAGTAATAAAAGGCACACCTGTGAGATTTAGAGTGTAAAATTATTAGTTTTGACATAAGATTTATTAAAAATCTTTACTTATGTCTGTGAGAATAACTCTAGTGAGATATATCTAACAGAAATTCTATGCAGACTGATGAACAATGAGTTTATACAGGAAAATGTTTGCATCTTCTTGACATCTCTCTAGCTTGGCAAAGATTGCATAAATGTTGAGTTGTTTCTGACCTGTGCACTGCTTTCTCTGCTCCAACTTAACACCAGTTCTCACAGCTTTGGAAGTTCTCCTCTAAAACCATACACCTGTGAAATGTATGTATTTTAATGATCTACTTCGTATTTTAGAATTTTTCTTTTATAGCTACGGGACAAAAAAGGACTCCAGTTGTGGGAGTAGGCATGGTATCTCAGGTATTTAATCTCAGCATTCAGGAGTCAAACACAAGCAGAATTCTTTGCCTATGGAGTTCCAGCCCAGCCCAGGTTACACAGTGAGAGCCTTTTTCAGAACACGAATCAATTTACTCAATGTCATTACTGCTCATACTTGGCTTTGTGCTCAATGCAGGTTTATTGACTGGTTGATTAGTGAATCACATTATACTGTGTTTCCTATACACTCAATCACCCGTTCAAAACAAAGATTATTCTGGTAGATGGGTAAAAAGGAAATTGCATTTGTCTTAGGGTCAAGTGGGGATAACATGCTGCAGTACTGAACACTGAAGCCAGTCAGGAAACCACTGACAAATTACAAGTGTGGGATGATGTATCTGCTGCTACTAGGGCATTGAAGGGGACCAGCAAGACAGCTTGTGGGAAGATGCCAGACTCTGAGATTAAATGAATTATCACCAGTATGAAGGAACTATTACTGGGGATGTAAAAGGAGAGATTGACAATTGTTAAAGTTCCTTGACAACACAGTATATTTTTGAGTGGGACTATTTGGCATCTTGGGGTGATTCTGGAAAATGCCACCAAGAAAGCTCAAGTTACCCCAGGAGGTAACTTGAAAGCCTCAAGTTTTATATTTGTGTTTCAGAGACAGACATGGGTAGTTTAAGCAAGCAAAGGAGAAGAGTACATCACCTTCCAGATGCCGGTCTTCTTCTTTTCAAAGTAATTATTGAGCAGACATATGAAGAACATGTGTTCAGTGGTGCACCAAGTAATTATCCTCCTCAGAGGGATTGCTCCACTGAGACTTCTTTATGGCAGAGGGATTAACTTATGGAGTAGATGACATCACTATACAGGGTAAAAACAATAAATTGTTGTAGCTAGTTCAATGTAGGAATAACTGAGAAGCAAGAATAAATTTGAGTGATTTCCACAGTATAGAGCAAGGAGAATGTACTATGTCAGTCTCCACGAAAAAAGAAAAGAAAAGGGCAAAATTGGAACGACAGTGGTAGAAAGAAGAAGAGGAGTTATTTTTTTATTTGTAAAGTTTAGGTACAGGCCTGTAGCCATAGTTCAGTGAACTTCTCACCTCGTATGAAGACCTAATCTAATGCCCCAAGCCAATGTAAGAAAACTTTCATACTTAGTAATATGGCCTAATAAGCCTACTTATGGAGAATTAGATACAGTTTAGCCTCTGGCACTTACTTGTCAGAGGTTTTTGTGACTCCCAAAAGCTGCACAGTGTTGATCCCTGCAAGGCAAGAAGGGAGTCTGCTTAAACACGACTCAGGAGCTGGTGTTGGTTCAAATGTAAAGAGTCTGACACTGGGAAGTTTATTTTAGGCATATGTAAACACAACACATATTTTTTTTTCCAGCCTTCCTCTCCATTCATCCTGTTATTCCTATCCACTTCTCCAGCAGTCATTCCCTGGGAGCCTGCCATTCAAGCTTGCCTGAGAATTATGTAGGCCAGCAAAGCAGGTAGGCAAGCTTCAGATCTTCACTCTCTTTCCCATCCTTCAAATGTTCCCCCATTCTAATTCCAGCTTTGTAGAAGACATTTTGTTGTTGATTCTCCCCACTCTCTGTTCCCATTTCCAGAGGACTGAAAAGGTGCTGATGGAAGACTTTGATTTCCTTCCTCCTATAAACCAGCTCCAGCACCTTACCCTTAGCCAAGCCCTATTTCTAAGTGTCAGCCTCCAATACCTAGAAACATATTTGGTCACCCCCAGTGGCCAACCTAACAGGAACCTAGAAGAATTATATAACAGAAAACACAAAGCTACCTACCCACCCTTTAAGAATTATAGATGGCAACAGACACAAAAGAACAAAACACACATCCAACAATGACATTGC
>JAQQSO010004637.1:0-12626 GCA_028658305.1 Pachyuromys duprasi | reverse complement strand
TCTCTCTCTCTCTCTCTCTCTGACACACACACACACACACACACACACACACACACTGCTATCTTTTCATCATTTTCTAATATGTAGATTGTCAAGGAAACCCCAAATTAACCTGTCTTTTATAAAAAGCAATTGATCTCCTCAGACATTTTAGTGTCAGCTGATATTTAAGTCTATATTCTCATCTTCCCACCTACTAAAGATTTTTTTTTCAGAATAAAGACAGCCGTCCACCCCTTTATCATTCCCCAAACCTACTAGCAAGTCTACAAAGTTCTACAAAAACTTCAATACCTAGAGTTAGAAGGAAGGGGAGGATGACCTCCCATATCAGTGGACTTGGAAATGGGCAGGGAAGAGATGAGTGAGGAGTGGGAGGGATAGGAAGGGAATGCGGGAGGGAGCTATGGTTGGGATACAAAGTACATAACCTGTGATTAATATAAAATAAAAATGTAAAAAAAAAAGAAGAAAAAAAAAACAACTTCAATACATTTTGATTTTGACTCCTTAACTCCCCCTAGCTCCTATTAAGCAACTTTCACCTAGTGATATTAATTCTGTTCCAGTATCATGGAAATGCATCAGGGAAACACTGAAAAGAGAGCACAGCTCTGCTGTTTTCCACTGGAAGCCATGATAAAAGCCACTCACTTCATTGTAAAGTCTGACTCCTCCTGCCCAGTTGACAGTGATAACTTGTTTTGAATGGAGGATCTAAAAATGTTTCAGGTACAAAAGGAACAATCAGTCAACAAATACCTGAAGAGAAACCAGCCAAGTGCATAAGGAAAAGAATGAGGCAGAAAACTGATCTGAACATTTCTTTCCAGACTTTGACACTTTCCCTCTAGCATGCTCTGATAACTCCTCAAAGGCCAGGCTTTCTGTGCATGTGATAGAGAAAAAGAATGGCCATGGCCCTCTTTTTTCCTAAGATAGAAACAAGATCTTCCTCCATGTATTTATTTTGAAGTGATAAGCATGTTTTAAAAAAGTAAGACAAAGCAAAACAAAATCCCTTTGTTTTGCAAAGGTAGCAGGTGTTAGATGGAAACGTCCATGTCTTGCTCAGTTCTCATCACCTTCCTTAGAGAACTGTCCATTAAGAAAAACTTTTACATATTCCATTCAAGGAAATTAGAACTGAGACCCAAATGCTGTTCAAAGATCCATGGATTTTACAAACAAAAATAACCTCGGCCACTATAATGTGTACACTTTAAGTAAACAATTGTTCAAACTATTTTATTATAATGAATTTATAGTATAAAGACAAACCATAAGGTGCCATCAAAGGGCATTAGGAAGGCTTGAAGCATTACCTTATTGAAGAGTGTGCATTTGAGTTGGTATCTGTGATGGGTTATATATGGTTGTACCATATAGATTATCAGGAGCATATAGTACCCAGTTATTTGGTCAAACACTAATATAATTTGTACTACAAAGGTATTTTGCAGATATGGTTAAAATCTACAACCAGTGGACATTAAGTTAAAAACAGCTACACTTAAATAAGGCAGACAAACTTTCTTCAATCAATAAGAGGTTTTAACACTAAAAGGTTTTCCAAAGAAAAAGATGTTACATTTCAAACCTCAGATAAATGGTGGAGGTACCTATTTAACCTATCATACTGTACCTAGCTGCCAGGTTCTCCCAGCATCCCCCAGTCCCTACCTGTTACAAGTTATGGTTGACAAATTCTACCCATTGTCCTGAACTCTCTAGCCCTGGGGATTGGTCTTTCCTTCTTTAATATAATTCAGGCATTTTGCTTATCCACCCCTTTTGTCCATTTGATTTCCTGGCTGCTGCATTTGGTTCCCTCTTCTCCCTTCTCCCATTCCTTCATCCACTCCTCACATAGCCCATCTCAGTCCAGTCATATCCACTGTGGACTCTTCTAGATGTCCCTGCCTCTACCTATGCTCTCGCTTTATTGACTGAAAACTTTCTTCTCCACCATACCCAGGAGCAGTCATGTTCTTTCCTTTCCTTTTTATTTCTTTTTTTTCATTCAGAATTCTTTTTTAAAAATTGGATACCCTAAGAGGGAAGCAGTCAGGGTGACAATATTTGTTTTGATGTGATGAGATATTTCCCATGATAGAAAATGTTTGAAATAGTGAGGCCAGGAACTTTTCAGATGATGCAGTGTGGCTCTGTCAGAGATTTCTCAGAGTCCCTAAAATGGAAGCCTGACTTCAAATTTCAAAAACACTGGCTAAAGTGCTAAATAGTTTTTAACTGGTTGTAGAACCAGAATTTTTCTATCAATCTTTCTTTCCTTTCTTTCTAGAGAAAATGATAGTTTTTTTTAATTTTTATTTTTGTTGTTGTTTTTGTTTTTCTGACCCTCGTCAAGTAGGCTGTCAAGGTCCGGGCAGAGGTTTTGAGGTCTTCTATCAATGGTAAGGAGTTACACTAATGAGAAAGTGTCAGGTGCTTTCTCAACATACCTGAACCCAGTGCAATGGTGCAAACCAAAAACAAAGTAGGAAGCCCTTAGATGGGAAGTTTAGGTCCTCTGGGCTAATGCCAGAGGCCAGGGGCACTCACCTTTCTCCTGCTGATACTGGAGATCCTGTTACATCCACCCATGGGCACCAGTTGCTGCCCTGTGTCTGCTTCCCCCTCAGGGTATCCAGGCTTCTTGAGCCCTGAGCTGGACTGGAGGGACGGAAGCTTAGCCAACCACAGGTAAATATAGTGCAGGATCTTGGTCTGCGGCAAGTCCCCAAGAAACAGACTTCTCAGGAAACAGCTTCAGTAAAGCAGCTCATTTAATTGGGTGGGAGAACAAAGGCTAGTGAAATCTTGAGAGAATAAGTAGAGGTTTCTGGTGTGAGTATACATCATTGCAGGAGCCAGGTTTTTGAGGGTGTCTCATTTGCGTAAAGAGGAACTCCAGGTGCTGCTCAACATTAGCGTATAAGGGGAAAGAATGTTTAATCTGGCTGCCAGTCTATGTGACCTTCTTAGGAAGTCTTCTTTGTAGTTCTGGCTTATAAAATAGGAAGCTATTCAGTAGCAAAGGTTTCTTACACAGAGGGTATTTTGTGATCCATTTAAAATTCATTTTTACTTTAGATCCAGGTAGCATCCTGCTATTTACTTAGATTGTACCAATCAACCCCATACCACAATTTGTTGGTATATGCTATCTGTGCATATCTGAATCATAAGTATATCTTGGAGCAGATTAATAAAAGCAACAACAGTCTTGAAATGGGAAAGATAGAGGCAAAGGGAGAGGTTACACAGAATATTCTAGAAACAGCTAAAGGGGTCAGCTGCACAGAAAGTCCAGGCTATGTTGATAAGTGCCAGCCTGTGAGACAGTTCTGGCAAATTGTGAGAGTATGAAAAGGGAACTGATGAAAGAGTTAAAGCTGTTGATGTTTTTAAAATCCCACATACTGAAAGAGAGGAGTGTTGAAAAAAGCTGAAATAGGACTCTTCAATGCTACCAGTTTGATATTATAAGTTTTTATATATTTTGATGCAAATTAAGACAAAAATCTTTAACTATCCAGCTTTTACTTTTATTGTGAAGCAATGCAAGTAAAAGACTACATCAGTTCCTTAATGACACAGTTTATAAGTCAAAGTCCACATGTAATACTTATATTCCTCATGGTGATACCATTGGGTCTTCTCATATCCTAGCATTTTGGTTCATCCTTGAGCTCTGGCACTCATTTCTCCATTTTGTTATTCTAAACAGATATGCTTTGAACAACATACCTGCATTAGCAGAGAGAGAATACCTTCACAGCTGTGCTGAACTGAGTAAGTCACATAAAAATTTTCCAAATCATTTTTTTACTTGAGTAATTACATCTCATTTCATACAAAGAGCCTGGCAGGGGAGACATCAATAGAAGGTTAGGATAGTTTTGATTTAATTCTGCTTTGTATGATGTAGATGTAGTTACTCCAGCTCTTTGGTTTGTTGGGTTTATCTTTTCTTATACTTTATTATAAAATATGTATTTTATTCAAGTTTTTAGAACATATCCTATAGAAATGCACTTAAATACCTCCCTCCTCATTATAGCCACTTTATATTTCTTAATTGGAAAACTTAATTTGTATTTAAAATAATCATAAATAAGGAAAGACTTACCATTGTCAATTTTGTGATTATTTGTGTCTTTTAAAGTTTTATCCCTCATTTTCTCTTTTGCCCCTATCTTTTCAAATTTCACTGTCTGTGCCTTGATATATTTTTGCCCATGTTTATATTCGTATTTGTTTTCTTTCATTTGTGTTATATGTTTACCTTTGGAAGTTGGTGTAGGTCTTACATGAAGCCTTGAGTTGTTGTATGATGGTTTATTTTAAACTGCCAACACTTAAGTTCACAAGAGACAAGTAATAAAAGAATGACAGACAAATGTCACAATTTTGTAACTAACATCAGAGAACCTAAAAATAAAAGGCAACGATGGATGAAACTAAAGGGAAATTGAAAGCCCTATAATAGAATGAGATATCAATATTTTATTTTTGCTTACTAATAAGACATTCAGAAGGAAGAACCAAAAAAGAAACAGTAGCTTTTAAAAACAACATGAACATCACACATAAGTTTACCCAATAGGAACAGAACACACCATGTTTTCAAATTCTCAAGGCATTTTCTTCAGGATAGAACATACATTATCCATTATCAAAAGAAGCCTCAACAAATTTTAGATCATAGGTATAACAAATATCTTTTGTTGTTGTTGTTGACCAGAATAGAGTAAAACCAGCAAAGGGATAAAATAAAATAAAAATTTCTCTGTGTTGAAAATAAGAACAATAATTTTGAACAACCAATAGTTACAACAATCAAAAGGGAGGTCTGACAGCATCTCTCTCTCTCTCTCTCTCTCTCTCTCTCTCTCTCTCTCTCTCTCTCTCTCTCTCTCTCTCTCTCTCTCTCACACACACACACACACACACACACACTCACAAACACACACCTGCACACACTCACACAAATTACAACAAAGTAATAGCAATAAAGAAATACTGTTCATTTATATCTCTCAAAGTCAATGGCCTCTAATCCCCAATAAAAATACAAACATTAACAGAATGGACTTGAAATACAATCCATTCTTCTTCTGCATCAAAACAAAACAAAAAATAAATATTCAAGATTATAAATCAAAAAATCAGACAAACAAACCATGAAGAATACTAACACAACTTAAGTCACTCAATAATACACACCAATAGTAGGAGATTTTTATGCCTTAATCTTGCAATAGACAGGTCTTATTGCAAAAATTAAACAGAAAAATGCCAGAGCTACCAGATGTTACAAAACAAATAGATCTAACAGATATTTACAGAACATTTCACCCAAACACACACACACACACACACACACACACACACACAAATATATCTTCTTTTCAGCACCTCATGGAACTCTCTCCAAAACTGAGCACATACTCAGACACAAAGTGAGTTTCAACACATATAAGAAAAATTCAACAATACCCTGCATTCTATCTGACCACCATGTACTAAAATTGAATATTAACATCAACAGAAACAAAAGGAGGCTTAAAAACTCATGGAAACTGAGTAACTCTCTATTGAATTATGCTGAAACTCATACCCAAACTTTGGGCAGAGTGCTGGGAATCTTATGGAAGAAGGAGAAGACAGAAAGACCTGGAGGAACAGGAGCTCCAAAAGGAAACAAAAAGAACCAAATAATGGATCTAGGGGGTTCTGCAAAGACAGATACTCCAACCAAGGACCATGCATGGAGAGAACCTAAATCCCTTGCTCAGCAGTAGTCCATTGGCAGCTCAGAATCCAAATGGATTTCCCCAATAATCAGAGTGGTCTCTGACATTAACTCAGTGGCCAGCTCTTTGATCACCTCCCCCTGGAAGGTACAGCCTTGCCAGGCCACAGAAGAAGATGTTGCAGCCATTCTTGATGAGATCTGATAGGCTAGGGTCAGATAGAAGAGGAGAAGGACCTACTTTATCAGTGGTCTAGGGGAAGGGCATAGGGAGAGAAGAGGAGGGATGAGGGGACTGGGAGGAGATGAGGGAGGGGGCTACAACCAAGATCCAATGTGAATACATTATAATGAATAATAAACAAATAAAAATTAAAAAGAAAAATGAGTCAAGATAGCAGAAAGATATTAATGACTTTATAAAATTGAATGAACATGAATACACAGTATGACAAAACTTATGGGTCGCAATGAAGGCAGTCTAAGAGAATTGTTCCTAGCACTATGTGCCTACATAAAGAAATTAGAAAAATGTCATACTAGTAACTTAAGAGCATATTTGAACACTGTAAGAAAAGAAGAAGAAGGAGAAGGAGAAGGAGAAGGAGAGGGAGAAGGAGAAGGAGAGGGAGAAGCAGCCACAACAAAAGGAGTAAATGGCAAGAATTTATCAAACTCGGGGCTTAAATCATTAAAATAGAAAGAACAATCACAACAATGAACTATACAAAAAATCAATGGAACAAAGTGTTCTTTGAGAAAATCAGTAGGAATGACAAACTTTTACTCAAATTAACTAAAAGACAGAGAGAGAAATTTCCATATAAAAATAATTAAAAATTTAATGGGAATATAACAAAACACACTAGGGAAACCCAGAGAATCACAAAAATAGACTTTAAAAACTTTTACTCCACAAAGATGGAAATTTTTTCAATATATACCACTTATCAAAGTGAAACCAAGATCAGAAAAACAATACAAGCAGTCTTATAACCCCAATAAAATAGAAAAAGTAATTAAAATAATCTCCTCTCCAAAAAAAAAAAACCCAGGGACAGATGGTTTTAGTGTAGACTTCTACCAGACATTCAAAGAAGAGTAAACCCCAATACTTCTCAACTATTCCACAAAGTAGAAACAGCAGGAACCTTGCCCGATTCAGTGTATGAGACCACAATTAATCTTATACCCAAATCAAATGAAGACCCAACAAAGAAAGAGAATTACACACCAATTTCTCTTATGAACATACATGCAAACATTCTCAATAAAATACTTGTAAAGTGGATCCAAGAACAGATCAAAACGATTGAATATCCTGAACAAGTAGACTTTATCCCAGAGATGCAGGGACAGTTCACATACATGAACTGATAAATGCAATCCACCATATATACAAACGGAAAGACAAAATTTACATCTTATTAGTTGAAGGAAAGGTTTTTGCCAAAATTCAACACCCTATTACGATAAAAGTTCTGGAGAGACAAGGGATACAAGGTACATATCTCAACATAATAAGATCAGATACAATAAGTTCATAGCTAACATCAACTTAAGTGGAGAGAAACTCAAAACAATTCCAATAAACTTAAGAACAAGACAAAGCTGTCCTCTCTCTCCATAACTATTCAATATAGTGTGTGAAGTCTTCATGAGAGCAATAAGACAACTGAAGGAGAGCAAGGGAGTAGAAATTGAAAAGGTAAAAGTCAAAGTATTTTTATCTGCAGATGATATGACACTATACATCAGTAATCCTAAAAATTCCAACATGAAACTTCTACAACTGATAAACACTTCCAACAAAGTAGGTGAATACAAAATTAACTCAAAAAAAAAAAAAACCAACAACAACAACAACCCAATAGTCCTAATGGATACAACCAAAGAGACTGAGAAACAAATCAAATGATCAGCAGCTTTCATAATAGCCTCAAATAATAGAAAATATATTGGTGTAGCTCAAACCAAGCAAGTGAAGGACTTGCATTATATAAAGCTAGCGACAAGATGCTGGAACCTACAATGTAGCAAATGTGTCTGCAATTCACCCAAATAAGCATATTTTAGTTTTAGTCCAGTGATGTCACCATACACTTAAAACAAAATGAGTACCCAAAGAGCTTTTATATGGTTTATATGGATTACACCTGCCAATATTACCCCAAAGATAATTTAAAAGTGATAAAATTTAAAAAAGAACTGGCTTCACCCAAGGCATGCAAGGGTGGTTCAATATACGAAAATCCATCAATGTGATCCACCATATAAACAAACTGAAGGAGAAAAACCACATGATCATCTCCCTAGATGCCGAAAAAGCATTTGACAAAATCCAACATCCATTCATGGATAAAGTCTTGGAGAGATCCGGGATACAAGGCACATACCTAAACATAGTAAAGGCAATATAAAGCAAACCTATAGCCAGTATCAAACTCAATGGAGAGAAACTTAAATCAATACCACTGAAATCAGGCACAAGGCAAGGCTACCCATTGTCTCCTTATCTCTTCAACATGGTACTTGAAGTCCTAGCTAGAACAATAAGACAACTAAAGGAGATCAAAGGGATACAAATTGGAAAGGAAGAAGTCAAAGTAGCACTTTTTACAGATGATTTGATAACATACATGAGTGAGCCCCAAAATTTAACGAGAAAACTCCTTTAATTGATAAACACCTTTAGCAAAGTGGCTGGATACAAAATCAACTCAAAAAAATCAGAAGCCCTCCTGTACACCAAAGACAAAAGGGCCGAAAAAGAAATTAGGGAAACAACAGCCTTCACAATAGCCACTAATAAGATAAAGTACTTTGGGGTGACTCTAACCACACAAGTGAACGACCTGTTTGAAAAAAAAAACTTCAAATCTCTGAAGAAAGAAATTGAAGAAGATGTCAAAAGATGGAAAGACCTCCCGTGCTCATTGATTGGCAAGATGAACATAGTGAAAATGGCCATTCTGCCAAAGCAATCTACAGATTCAATGCAATTCCCATCAAAATACCAATACAATTTTTTTACAGACTTTGAAAGAAAAATTCTCAACTTCATATGGAGAAACAAAAAACCCAAAATTTCCAAAATGATCCTGTACAACAACAGATCATCTGGAGGTATCTCCACCCCTGACCTCAAGCTGTACTACAGAGCAATAGTCATAAAAACTGCATGGTATTGTCATAGAAACAGAATAGTGAATCAATGGAACCGAATAAAAGACACAGAAATAAACTCACACACCTATGGAAATTTGATTTTTGATAAAGAAGCCAAAACTATTCAATGGGAAAAAGACAGCATCTTCAACAAATGGTGCTGGTCCAACTGGATATGGAAATGCAGAAAAATGAAAATAGATCCATATTGATCACCCTGCACAAAACTGAAGTCCAAGTGGATCAAAGACCTCAAAATAAAACCGGATACACTAAACCGTTTAGAAGAAAAAGTGGGGAAGACCCTAGAACTCAGTGGCACAGGAGACTACTTCCTGAATAGAACACCAACAGCACATGTTCTAAGACCAACAATAAATAAATGGGACCTCATGAAACTGAAAAGTTTCTGTAAAGCAAAAGACACTGTCATCAAAACAAAATGACAGCCTTCAGACTGGGAAAGGATCATTACCAATCGTACTACTGACAGAGGGCTAATATCCAGCATATATAAAGAACTCAAGAAGTTAAAAAGTAACAAAGCAAGTAATCCAATTAAAAATGGGGTACAGAGCCAAACAGAGAACTCTCTGTAGAGGATTGTAGAATGGCAGAAAAGCACTTAAAGAAATGTTCATCGTCCTTAGCCATTAGAGAGATAAAAATCAAAACGACCCTGAAATTTCACCATACACCCACCAGAATGGCTAAGATCAAAAACTCAAGTGACAACACATGCTGGAGAGGTTGTGGAGAAAGACGAACCCTCCTCCATTGCTGGTGGGAATGCAAACTTGTATAACCACTCTGAAAAACAATTTAGCGCTTTCTTAGACAATTAGGAATGGCGATTCCTCAAGACCCAGCTATACCACTCTTAGGCATATATCCAAACGATGCTCAAATACACAAAGAAGGACATTTGCTCAACCATGTTCATAGCAGCTTTATTCATATAGCCAGAACCTGGAAACAACCAGATGTCCCTTAGTCGAGGAATGGATACAGAAATTATGGTACTTTTACACAATGGAATACTACTCAACAATTAAAATCCATGAAATCATGAAATTCGCAGGCAAATGGTGGGACCTGGAAACGATCATCCTGAGTGAGGTATCCCCAAAGCCGTATGAAACACATGGTATATACTCACTTATATAGACCTATAGGATAGGATGGACATGTTGAAATCTATACACCTACGGAAGGTAAGCAAGAAGGAGGACCTAGGATGGGATGATCAATCCTCGCTTATATGGACAAATGGAATGGACATTGAATGTAGGAGAAAACAAGCAACAGGACAGGAGCCTACCACAGAGGGCCTCTGAAAGACTCTAACTAGCAATGTATCAAAGCAGATATTAAGACTCACAACCAAGCCTTCGGCAGACAGCAGGGAATCATATGAAAGAAGGGGGAGTTAGTAAGACTTGGTGAGGACAAGAGCTCCACAAAGATCAAATAGGTCAGGACACAGGAGTCTTTTATGAGACTGTTTCTCCAACCAAGGACCATGTATGGATATAACCTAGAATCCCTGCTCGGATGTGGCCCATGGTAGCTCAGTATCCAACTGGGTATCCTAGTAAGGGGAACAGAGAGTATTTATGTCATGAACTCAATGGCTGGCTCTTCGATTCCTTCCCCTGCCCCGGAGGGAGGAGCAGCCTAGCTAGATCCCTGAAGAGACAAGATAAGCTAGGGTCAGATGGAAGGGGAGGAGGTCCTCCCCTACCAGCGGACCTGGAGGGGGGCAAGGAGGAGATGAGGAAGGATGGGGAGAGTGGAAGGGAATGAGGGAAGGGGCTACGGCTGGGATACAAAGTACATAACCTGTGGTTAATATAAAAATATATAAGTTACTTAAAAATAAAATAAATAAAATAAAATATATGGCACCGAAAAAAAAAAGAACTGTCAGAAAATTTTTGTACTTAATAATATACTACCATGAACAATGAATGCAGCCAATGAAGACTTTTTAAAGTATGCCCCTACCTAAAGATAACAATTTAAATTAGGAAATTCATCAGTCTACTTACTCTGTCCTTTCATCCTGCATAAAGTGTTTCACACCATTCTGCACTCTCAAAAACCAAAGTATACATGTACCATGTGACACAGCTGAATCCACTCTTGGGTATGAACATGAAGGGCTTAAAGTCAAACGATCATGCATGCACTTTTATAATAGTATAAAGAGTTCTGGATAGTTTTCTAAAGAGTTAGCTAAGAACTAGCTTTGCTGGAGGGGTCTCTTCTTGTTTTTGTGTCTGGAACCCCAGGTCTGAGAACATACACAGTGACTGAAGTTAGGAGATACTGGGGATGGGAAAAGTGATTCAGAAATTTGCAGACAGCTGGGACAGCTGGTGGTATATCAGAAGCTCCTAGAGAAAAGTAAACAGATGATGTCAGAATATATGATCCTTTAAAACATTCAGGGTATATAATATTAATGGAACCAATGGTTGGCTCTGAAAGTATTTGAGAATTTTTTATTGATGCCAAACATTTGAAAAATTGTTAAGCAATGTTTAATGACCTGGAAAAGCTATGCTGTTCACCCAATTTTGTGTTATTTGTGATTGCTTAGAGGAGTTTCTGACAAAACAGCTCCTCTGCAGGGATTCCATTAAGGATAGACGTCATGGAGTTTCTTTTTAAAGGGATGGGAAGCAAAAGCTGAGTAAGAGTCTCATCCGGGAAATGAGAAAATTGGGGAAGTGCTTCCACATTGCATGAAGTTGCATTAGTCAGTCTTCTGGAAGTTTCCTATGCTGACAGCAGAACAATGAGGGGGACCGCCTAATGTATGAAGATTGCAGTTTGCATTGTGGCACCTACTATACAGAGAGAATCACTGATCTTCTCTGATAAAGGAACAATGTTATGGTTTGGAATTGTGCATAATTATTGTTAGGAAATGCTATTCCCCACTCAATTGTCAATGGAATGATTTGGAAAGGATCGAAGAGCGGAAGAGAGATGAACTTGGGGAGCCAACTGTGGTCTTGGCACAGTGATAGATGCATATATACATTATTCTTCTTCTAATTATGAGACATTATTATATCTATACCAGAGATTATAAAATTGAGATCAAGTGTGCTGAATTAATTGTATAAAGGCACAGAAATGGTGTATGGCTGTACCTGGATTTGAATCTAAGTCTTTTTTTTTTCAAAGATGTTCAGAAAGAAATTTGCCTAGATGAATGTAACTTAATTTGGCCATGACCCTTATTGAGCTTGTGTACATGTTCTTTCCTCTTTTGCCTTATTTCTTTTTCCCAAATAGACTTCAGATCTCTTTCTCAACAGTAGGTTTTGTTTTCCAAAATGAAGAATCTTGTATTGGGATAAAGGCATTTTAAATTATCATGTTGATACAGACACTTCTACTTTTGTGGATGTGAGTTCACATAACAACTATTAAATATAATTTCATGAACCATATTTTCACAAAATATAATGTCTCTTATTTAGTTAATTTTCATAGAGGTCAGACAAGTACAAAGTGATCAAACAAAACATGAAATTAGTAGATCACTAATAATCAAAGAAGTCTTTTTTTTAATTTATTTATTTTTATCTCAATCACAGGTTAGGTACTTTGAATCCCAGGCATAGCCCCCTCCCTCATTCCCTCCTACCCTCCCACTCCCTCCCTCATCACCCTCCTCCCC
>JAQQSO010004636.1:0-12627 GCA_028658305.1 Pachyuromys duprasi | reverse complement strand
TAATAATAAAAATAGGGGAAGTTAGTAAGACATGGGGAGAACAAGAGCTCCACAAAGACCAAATTGAGCAGGGCACAGGGGTCTTTTATGAGACAGTTTCTCCAACCAAGGACCATGAATGGATATGGCCTAAAACCCCCGCTCAGATGTGGCCCATGGTAGCTCGGTGTCCAACTGAAGACCCTAGTAAGAGGAACAGGGACTGTTTCTGTTATGAACTCAATGGCTGGCTCTTTGACCCTCCCCCATACATGCCAGGGAGTAACAGCCTGGCTAGATCCCAGGGGAGGACATTGCAGCCAGCCCTGAGGAGACAAGATGAACTGGGGTTGGATGGAAGGGGAGGAGGTCCTCCCCTATCAGTGGACCTGGAGGGGGCGGGGAGGAGATAAGGGAGGGATAGGGAGAGTGGGAGGGAATGAGGGAGGGGGCTACGCCTGGGATGCAAAGTACCTAACCTGTGATTGATATAAAAATAAATAAATTACATCTAAAAAAAGGCAAATGGCTAGAAAGGAAAGCAGTGACCTCAAAGCCTACTTCCTTTGTGGGTAAGTGTGGAAGAAAACAGGTCATTATCTGAGCCTATAGTCTGGGAACCATGTATAAAATGAATTTACTTATTTATTTAATTTACTTGATTTCTACCTGATGAAGCAAGAAGAGCCCATGAGTTATAACAAACTCGTTCATTTAAAGAGAGCACTTTAGATATATACCATTTTGGTACATTGGGGAAAAGCCATTTGGACATATTTTAAGACACCATTAAATATGGTCTTTAATCAAAGCATCTCAGCCATGCTGTCTAACTCTACTCATTGGTGACTCTTGATGGTTATTAAAGAGGCTCTATTTATATATGGCAATGCCTTCATGAAGGAGATTAAACAATTTGTTGAGTTATTGGAGAGACGATACAATGCTGAAATATGTTCATTCTGGGCATTGAATCATTTAATCTCTGTGATTTTGAGTCTTAAATTAAAATTAGGAGCAACAGAGGACTTGTCCTGCCTGAACTACTACATAATGAAGAAAATCAAGCAGGAAAATGTATGGAAGGCTCTTCTACATCAATGTAGGACTTCACCTGTTACACTGTATTTAAAACCTTTTTGTAAACCATGACAAAAGCTTTACCTCTTGTCAATTACCAGTGCTGGGAAGGCTCTCTGCACATTAGAATGATGTCCAGTACTCATAATCACTCAGAACTATTGCTGACTCTGAGAAAATTTCTGGAGAATAGTATAGACCCCAAGAAAAATAACCATGGGCTCCAACTGTGAAGTTTTTTAGGATTAGCCATTTTGACATTACAGAAAGGAAAGTAAATTTTCACTGGCTGGAGATGGTTATAGTAAACAGTTCTTCCAGCATCAAATCTATGAAGTATCAGAAAGATGGGGGATGGGAGAAAGAGTAAGAGGAGGGATGAGAAAGAGGAACAGGGGAATAGGAAAGCAGAAAGAATTAGAAGAAGAGTAAAGATGAGAAGAAGAAAAGATTAGGAGAAGAAGGAGGAAGAAGAGGTTGTTCAAGGAAGAGAACCTAAAGCAACAATGGAAAGTGACAATATGTCAGACACAGCCAGGGTCAGTAGAGAAAGAGATGACAAAGGTTTTGTATTTGGAAGAGCTAGGAGTTCCTTTGGTTCACAGATACAAGTTTCCCATTTTGTGATCACATGGAACATGTTCCTCAATCATTTTTATCTTCCTCCTCAGTCACGATAGTAGATCATCAGGGCTAAGAGCTGAAATGTGAGGGTGCTAACCTCAGGGTCATGGGAGATGGTGTATGAGAGACACCACATTTCAATCACTTATCATGTGACTCCAGCTTGATGAGGTGAGCAGGTCAAGCACAGAATTATGGGGAATTTATCTTCCTAGAAGGTGTTAGGTGCCTCCTGTAAATCAACTAAAGTAGGTGCCCATGAAAAGGATTTTATCCATCTTCCCAGTTATAGTCCAAATCTATAATGTTCCCTTTGCCAACCATAGTTCGAGTACATGTTTCCCTGCTGGTGATACTATTTTGGGACACTCTGGGATCTTTAGGAAGTGGGACCTAGATGGAAGAATTGAGTGACCTGGAGTAGGCCTTTCAAAGTCACAGAGACTGTACCTTGGCTCGGGGCTGCCCTGTTTCCCGGTACACCATTGTGTTGAAGTTTCTGGTATTTGCTACCACCGACCAAGATCCTCTGCCCTCCCTTCTCTTCTGTGATGGACTGAAACCCCTTAGAAATAGAGACAAAATTAATCTTTTCTCATTTAAATTACTTCTTCCAGGTATTCTGGTCACGGCAATGAAAAAGTAAAGGGTATATTTCCCATACCACAACCAGGAAACTGTACTACAGGAGTGTGAACACGATTGCGTTCACACAATTAGCGATGAAATCCGTATCCTTTAACCAGATGGAAGCTTCAGACCTTATCCACTTGGAGCTACGTTACCCAAGACTCATTCCTGAAAATGTCGGGTAAAGGCCGTTAGAGATTAAGTCAGTAGATACTGATCCAGGACTTCAAGGTAAGGACATTAGTTTCTTGAGGCTGCTACAGAAAAACCTCACACACAACTGAGCGGTTTAATCAGCGGTTTAATGGTGGTGCCTCAGAATTTGTGAGGCTGGAAGTCTAAGGTAAAGATGCTGACAGGGCTTATTTCCTCAGAGGGCTGTGAGAATCTGTTTCATGCCTACCTTAGAGTTTCTGGTGGTTTGCTGGCATTAAAAAATATTTCCTAGCTTGAAAAAACTCATCATGCGATATTTTATGTTCATGTGAAACTTTATGTTCATGCGATATTTTACCTTTGTGCATAAATATATCCTTGTCTGCATCTCCTATTTTATATGGACACTATTCCCGGGGATTAGGACCTACGCTTATGATGCCATGCTAACTTGATCATATCACCTTCAAAGACTTACTTTCAAATAAAGTCATAGTCTGTAATACCAAGGGTCATGGCTTCAACACAATTTGACTTATAGGAAAAGTCAATTTTTCTTAGGTCTCAGGGATCTGGCTTTTGGAACTATCATCTAATAATTTCCTTAATGGCATTTCATCTAGGACTGGGTTTGACTTCTTAAGGAGTTTTCAGTAATTGACCATGCAAGTGAATTCTATAATTATTGTATAAAATACAAATGACTGTGGTTTAGAGGATGAGGATCGGCCAGCAAGAGGCAATGCCCTGTCTCAGTGACTGAGACAGGCACTGAAAGTAGGAATGTGCCCTGCTGGTAGTACATGAAGGAATCCACACCACTCCTGGTTGGTCAATTGGTAGATGCCCTAGGATGAGGCTCCTCTACAGATTATGTGGTTATATGAATCAGGAAATGCCAGGAAACAACCTTGTCCTTCAACACTGAACAAAGCCCAAAGCTTTGGAGATGAATAGAACTCTTTCTTGACTAAGAACCCTGCTTCCCAAGAAAAATCAGTAAAATTTATTTTTTGTACTCCCCATCTTTTCTTCATAGTTCCTCTGTGCTGTTCGGGCACATCCTTTCCAAATTCCTCCAATACCTGGGACAGACCTCTTTCCTTCTTCTCATGAAAACAATTCTTCTTTTTTTGTTTTTTTCGAGACTGGGTTTCTCTGTGTAGCTTTGGCCGTCCTGGACTCAATGTACAGACCAGGCTGGCCTTGAACTCACAGAGATCTGCCTGCCTCTGCCTCCCCGAGTGCTGGGGTTACAGGCATGTGCTACTATGCGTGATTTCATAAAAGTAATTATTGATGGGAGATCTAAAATACATACAGTTCATATTTAGGTCAAAATGGCCACTATGAGTTTAAAGTGAGTTCTATCTTTAGTTCATCACAGGTGATTAATAAAGGCCTCTTGTCAAAGAAGCAAAGTTCTAAGGCTGCAAGATGGGGTTGTTCAGGTCTTAAAGACAACTCTTTCATTAGCTAATTGACCTCCCAAATCAAAATTAATTTACCTTCTGTAGTTGTCAGTGTTCTAGAGATGTGCTTATCTCATTAACAATTTTTCTTTAGTTCTAGGATGAGGTGAGAAAGTTATGAGTATAACCTGAACTTGTCTATGGTGCCTAACCTATCTGCATTTGTTCTGTTTATAATCTGTCTAGAATCTGCAAGGAATGACCTTGCTCAGTGGCCATCATCCAACCCCTTTCTTTTTGGTTGGCTTCAAGACATAAATGCCAGTTCTGCTTATTCTTAGGTGTGTTCTCCATCATGGTCTCCATGATGGTGTGCAGCAATGCTGAGCCACTGTAAGAGAAAGGCTCCCTTCTTTTAAGAATGAAATCCCTCGGTTTTCATTCATTTCAAATCCCCTCTGCCTCCCTCAGCCTTTTGACTAACTCAATCAAGGAGGAGAGGAGGAAGAGATCTTGACATGGGAGCCTTGTGGACTATGTGGTTGGAGAAGATGGCCCTGACTGAACATTTAATGGATGCCTCAGTTCTCATCTGTCCATAATGATTCAGAGACATGGCTTCATCAGCTCCTAAAAGTGGCCATCAGCCGACCAGGAGGCCTCCATAGCAGAGAGCTTATCCCAGTCTCCTGTAATTCTAAGTATCTTCAGGGAAACAGGCAGGAGTATCTGAGAGACTCAACGAAAAATCAGAAAGTCCTGGCCTGGTCATCTCTTTTCCCTTTGTCAACCTCACAAACCTTACATGTGTATAGACCACATTAGCAAGTGGTGGATACAGGCAACAGGACCAGCAGATAATAAACAATGCCCTGGAAATGCATACCAGTAAATCAAAGTAATGTGAGTGGAGAGTTCTTAATAAGTATAACATGCTTACGGACACTTATAACTTTGTATTATTAGCACAGAGGCTAATTTATTCTGGTTTAAAAGTTATTTTACATGAAAAGAATGGCCAGGGAGCTAGAAGTTCTTGGGAGACCAATCCAAAAATCACATCTAATTAGCTGCTCCAGAACAAATGCATTTTAAGTTGATTTTAAGTTCACTGAGTTTCTCTGGCCTTGGGATCCAGCAGGTGCCATTACATAGGTTGAGAAACCTCACAGTGAATGGAAGGATGAAGATTCAATTCTTTAAAAATAAGTTTTATGGTATCAGTAGACATCCTAAGGCATGGATTTATCGTTTGGTTGGGTGGATTCTTTCAGGGCCATGTTGGCATGTATTGATGACTTGCCTCCTGCCCACACTCTTTCCTTTAGTATATAATGATGCTCAGTTAATTTTTGATTTAGAAACTTAAATATACCAACCTTTTCCTACATTGTAACCTCTCATTCTAAAAACGTATCTAAAAATGTAGTCTCTCAGGTCAGGGAAATGGCTCACTTGGTAAGGTGCTTGCTGCACAAACATGGAGACCTGAGTTCAATCACCAGCACCACATAAAACTAGGTTATGGATGCCCGAGGACCAGTGAGCTCTAGATTCAGTGAGAATCTGCCTCAAAAAGTAATGTGGAGAGTAATTGAAGAAGACACTCAGTATCGACCTCTGTCACATGCATTCCCCCCGCCCAAGCACCTTCCTTCTCTTAATACATTTTCCAAATTCTGTTCATTAAAAAGACAGCCAAAGTCAATACTTTCCCATATGTATGTTCAGTGATCAACTGAGATTAAACAGTATGTCAATTGCCCATCCATCATCTGTCTATGTCCCTATCAACCCACTATCTATTAGTAATGTATCTATCATTAGCTTAATTTTTTCTAATGGCTATAAAGCATTCATTTTATGAATATTTAATGATGTACTTAGTCAGGTCTCTGTTGATATTTGAATCTTTTGCTTGAAGTGATTTCTGAGATGTGTGTGGGTTCCGGACTTTATTTTGATGATAGGGCATAGCCTTCTAGACTGTTGGGATAAGTATGAAGCTGTTGCAGAGTTATCAGGAAGAGGAGAGGAGTGACATCAGAGAACAGATGTCTAATGGGAAAGTGGGTGGTGTATCGCTACATGATATGATTTTGTTCTTTTTTTTCTGTTTTCTTAGGAAATTCTAAATAAAACAGAAATCTTTGACAACTGCATTTGATGCTTACTTATCATTCAGCGATATGTTCTATGTGCTGGGCATTGATTTAGGGGCTAGGGAGACAGCCATATGCCACTTGGATTCATGGAGGGGGATAGAATTAAAAGCTAGGGCCTTTGTAACTTTTCTGAAGACAACGAAAGCAAGGCAGAGGGCCTGGGAGAAAAGGAGGCTGCCAGAATCACTTTCTGGGGAGGGAAGACATATGATAATGCCTCATTGCAAGGTGGCTCAGAGTGGGCAATGAGGCCACCTGCCGGAACCTGACAGGTGTACACCTATTCACATTTATAGACTGGGAAGTGCCATTGCTCTCCCGCTAGCCAAGAATAAAGGTCTATCTCCTTTGTAGGCATTTGCTGGCACTTGTTGGAGGGGGGGGGGAATAAGGGTAGGAACATAGATAAAACCTGAAGAAGGGGAAGGTTGCCTTAGGGAAAATGTGAATATTCAACTGACAGATTAATTCAACACCCCCGAATTATCATAGGGTTTCTAATCACTCAGTGTTTAGCAGGGGGCAGGGAAAATTATTCATTATTAAATATGAGCTGAAATAAAAAATGCCACACTTTGTAAAACATGCAAGGTTACCTACTATGGTAACTGCTTGCGGAGTTTTAATCTGTCTGCAGCATGGCTAATTAATTTGCTCTAAGCTTCACTGAAATTCTTATTTGAGATGATTGTCTTGGTAACTGAGTGCATCATAGAGAGCAGGAGCATTAGGAATGCCATTTAGGGGCTGCTGCAGCAATCTGAGCCCTTCTAGGGCTTGCTCGGCCAGCAGCAGTTGGCATACTCGCCAGCCCCTGTCCAGCTATCCTAGCATTGTAAGGGTGGGCATGATTTACCAGACACTGCACAGCCTCTGCTGCAATGTGGTGTTGTGATTTAGCACATGGGATCACAGGTCTGACCTGTGTGGGATTTCACATTTACTAGCAGCCACTTAACATGTGGCCTCAGGCATTTAATGGCATTAGAATGATTTCAGTACTGGAAACGCTGCAAAGGCACCAGAAGATGCCCTTTCAAAGCTCCCCAATCCCCCAGTTCCTGCTGTGAAGGCTCCAGAAGACACACTTTCAAAGCTCCCAGCCCCCAGTTCCTGCTGCAAAGGCTCCAGAAGACACACTTTCAAAGCCTCCCAGCCCACAGTTCCTGCTGTGAAGGCTCCAGAAGATGCCCTTTCAAAGCTCCCCAATCCCCCAGTTCCTGCTGTGAAGGCTCCAGAAGATGCCCTTTCAAAGCTCCCAGCCTCCCAGTTCCTGCTGCAAAGGCTCCAGAAGACACACTTTCAAAGCCCCAGCCCCCAGTTCCTGTCAATAAGTGCCTCTGCTCCCTCCTCTATTTTTTCCCTTCCTTCTCCTCTTCATTTTACATCACCACTGCCACCGTTACCAACATTACTCCTTTCCCCCTTTGTTTACTTTTATGCTTGCAATTTGTGTGTTGAGATTTGAGGTACTGTGTTCAAATTGGGCAAAGCATAAAGGACGATATTGGCACAGCCATCTTCTAATGCCTTAAAGAAGCAAGAAACTGGGTCACCTGAGCCCTGGTCTAGGCTTTGCTGTGACCATTTGACCTGAGTAAGCCTTTTCATCGGCTTTCTCTATTCTCCTTGGTAGGACAATGAAGAAGAAATTAATATCTCTCAGGATCCGTCCCATCCTCAAAGAAGTAGTGTTTAAACTAATGACTACATTTAGATAAATAAGTGTGTGTTTGTAAGAGACTGGGAAAAAAAAAACCTCAATTAACAGTTCCTTAATCAAATTGGATGGCTTTGAAAAAATTAAATAAATTTTAGCACACCCTATCCGGCGTTATCTGTGAAGATTTTGCAACCAAGTTGGAGTAGTTTGTCTTTGTATCTTCTAAATTGAGCTCATTTACTAATCCACTTTTGTGTATTTAGTGTCCTTAGCGACACCGAACATTTTCCAAGGTCAAAAGTTGTATGTTATAAATCTTTGTATGTTCTGGATTAATAGCTTGCTATTTTGCTAAATGGGTATCTGTCAATGTAAATGAAAAATACAAAGACAATACAGAATCCTGGGTAATCATCATATTATCCAGTACTATACCACCTTTATGACTTTGGTCTACCAACAACTTATAAATTAGTACATTGTTGAGACTTCTATTTTAGTCTAATGGTTTGCATATATAATTCCTTGGAAGCTCTTAGCCCATCACAATTGTTATTAAGTAACAATTAACCTTGTGAACAAAGAAGAAGTCACAAGTGTTATTTATTACTTTGCCAGTTTCAATAAAGATCTACAGTGCTAATAGTTTTTCATGGAGACAGCTGCCATCAGTTAAGAAAAAACATCATTAAGTTGCAACCATACGTATCAATAGAGGGAGAAGCTACTAGTTTTCTGATTGCTGACAGGCATTAGCTGGTTTATGAGTATCCATTTTAATAGCTTTCTGTTGTGTTGTGGTATTTTATGGCTGTCTGTTAAACACATCCACAAATGTTGATTGAATCTTTCTGTGGAGGGGCATGTTAACAACCTTTTACCAAATGCTTTTCAGACAGTGGCCAAAGATCTCTTAGAAGTTTCTGTGAGTCTCTTGCGGGACTTTCTGGATGTTAGAAGGTCAGTGACAGGGGAAGGTTTTCTGCATGAAATAGTAGGACCTTTTGACTTAACTGTCGGAATTAGAGTTCATTTTCGTGCAGTCATTGTAATGTATCATGCCACAGCTACACAAATCAATCTCATGAAGTCGTAAAACCCAGGTACATATCAACAATACTGTGTAATGACTACTCTTTTTTTTTAAATAGAAAATTTGTTTTCATGCAATATATTTGGATCATGCTTTTTCCTCCCCTGATTCCCAATCCTCCCAATTCCCCAACCACCCAATTCCAGGTGAACAACAAAAAACCCCACAAGAAAACAGAGTAAAAAAAGAAAAAATGCATGTAGGTACACACCTCTCACCCCCAAACCCCAAACCCCATAAAAACACAAGATCAGAAGTAGAACACCAGGAATAAAAAAAATCCCAAATAAGGCAACATAAGACAAAAGTCTACAAAATACCATTTAGTTTGCTTCGTGTTGGCTAACTACTATAGGGCATGGGGCCACTCCTAAATTTGATTAATATTACCCAGTGAGACTCCATTGGAGAAACTAATTTTTTTCTTTACTAGTGGATATCAACTGTAGATAGCTTCTTACATGAGGATGAGAGCTCTGATCCACTTGCCACTCCAGCGGTGGGACGCTGTCTGACTTGAGCCTGTGCACGCGGCTGTAGTCTGTGAGTTCATAAGCGTACCAGTCCTGTTATGTTTGAAAGACACTGCTTCCTTGGCATCATTCATCTCCTTTGCCTCTTAGAATCTTTATGCCTCCTCTTCTGCACTAAGGAGAAGTGTCTGCTGAAGACATCCTATTTAGGACTGAGTGTTCCAAGGTCTCTCACTCTCTGCACATTGTCCAGTTGTGGTCTCTGTGTGAGTTCCCATCTACTACAAAGAAGAATCTCCTCCACTCACGGTTGAGTGAGGTACTGATCTACGGATCTTGGAGGATATTGTAAGGAGTGTTTTATTGCTATGTTCCTTTAGCAGAACAATGGCATTTGGGTTCCTCCTAGACTCATGGCTTACCTAGTCTCAGGCTCTTGGACACTGGAGCAGTATCAGACATAGGTTCCATCTAAGTGCAGCAGTTTTCAACCTGTGTGCTGTGACACGTTTGGGGTTGAATGACCCTTTCACAGGAATCACCATAAGACCACCAGAAAACACAGATGTTTACATTAAGATTCCTATCAGTAGCAAAATTACAGTTATGAGGTAGCAACGAAAATACAACATGAGGAACTATATTAAAAGGTTGCAGCCTTAGGAAGGTAGAGAACCATTGATCTAGCGGAATGGACCTTAAATCCAGAGAGTGGTTGGTTATTTCCAAGATGTCTGTGCCACTGTTGCACCAGAGTATCCTGTAGATGGGTCACCATTGTAGATCACGTGGTTTGTAGCTGGGTTAGTGGTTGCCTTTCTCCTCTGGTAGAATGCAGAGTACCTTCCAGTATCGTGAACACTACTCAGTAGGCACAAAGACTCTAGTTAGGCACTAGCTCAGCTTCTCCATGTTCAATGAGACCTTGTTTTCAGACATCATTTTGGGGAGGTGAGCAACCAATAGCTTTGGCAATAGCCTGAGGTGTTTAGGGGTGCCATGGTCTTCAACTAAATGTAACCAATCCCTGGCCCTGGATGTTTCACTTGGTGGTGAAGATGTCTAGATGGGGCATTGTCTCCTCTACTACTTGATGACTCCTTTTAGTGATGTTTCATATATGCATATACTCCTGGAAGCTTCTACAGCAGCAGGTTTCCGTATGGTCTCAAAATGGACCTTAGTGTTACTTGTCCTCCCCTGTAATTTCTTTCTTTCCCTTTTCTTCCTTCCTCATCCCCATTTAATCATCCCACTTAGTATTCTCCTTGTATCTTCATAACTATATTTTCTATTACCCTACCCTTGGGAGATCCTTCCTGGTACCTTCATATTTAAATTCTGTGAATACACTGATTGTAGTACACCAATTGAAGGTTTAAAGTTAATATCCACATATTAAAAAACATACAATATTTGTCTTTATGAGTCTGAATTATCTCACTTGGGATGGTTTTTTTAACTACCCTCATTCATTTAACTCTGAGTTTCATAATTTCATTTTTAAAGTGCTGAATAGTATCTATTATGTAAATATACAACACTTTCATTGTCTACTCAATAGCTAATAAACATCTAGTAATTTCCAATTTCTGGCTATTATAAATAGAGCAGCAATGAATATGGATAAGCAAGTATCTCTGTAGTAGGATGTAGAATCCTTTGGGTATATAGCTAAGAGTAGTAGAACTGTATCCTGAGGTAGTTCTATTTAAGCTTTCCAAGGAACTACCACATTGATTTCCATGGTGCCTGTACAAGTTTTCACTCTCACCAGCAGTAATCATTCCCCTTTGCCCAAATCCTCACCAGCATGAGCCATCACTCATTTTATTGATCTTGTTTATTCTGACTGGTATAAGCTAAAATCTCAAAGCAGTTTTAATTTTTCTTTCCCTGATGACTAAGGATATTGACCATTTCTTTTTTTTTAATTTTCATTTTATATTAATCACAGGTTATGTACTTTGTATCCCAGCCGTAGCCCCCTCCTGCATTCCCTCCCTATCCCTCCCATCCCTCCCTCATCTCCTCCCTGCCCTTTTCCAAGTCCACTGATAGGAGAGGACCTCCTCCCCTTCCATCTAACTCTAGCTTATCAGGTCTCTTCCGGACTGGCTGCAATGTCCTCTTCTGTGGCCTAGCAAGGCTGCTCCTCCCTTGGGGGGAAGGGGAGGGCGAAGAGCCAGCCATTGAGTTCATGTCCGAAATAGTCCCTGTTCCCCTTACTAGGGTGCCCACTTGGATATTGAATCAATATTGGATATCGATTCAAGCAGGAGTTCTAGGTTATATCCATACATGGTCTTGGTTGGAGAAACAGTCCATAAAAGACCCCTGTGCCCTGATATATTTGGTCTGTGCCGAGCTCCTGTCCTCTCCAGTTCATACTAACTCTGCCTTCTTTCATATGATTCCCTGCACTCTGCCAAAGGGTTGGTTATGTTTCTTAATATTTGCCTTGATACATTGCTAGGTAGAGTCTTTCTGAGGCCCTCTGTGGTAGGCTCCTGTCCTGCTACTTGTTTTCTCCTACATCCAATGTCCATCCCATTTGACTTTCTAAGTGAGGATTAATTCTCTTATCCCAGGTCCTCTTTCTTGTTTATCTTCTTCAGGTGTATAGATTTCAGTATGTTTATCCAATCTTATAGGTCTATATAAGTGAGTATATACCATGTGTGTCTTTCTGTTTCTGGTATATCTCACTCACGATGATCTTTTCCAGGTCCCACCATTTACCTGAAAATTTCATAATTTCCTCCTCTTTAATTGCTGAGTAGTATTCCATTGTGTAAAAGTACCACAATTTCTGTATCCATTCCTCAACTGAGGGACATCTGGGTTGTTTCTAGGTTCTGGCTATTATGGATAAAGCAGCTACAAACATAGTTGAGCAAATGTCTTGTGTGCTTGAGCATCTTTTGGATATATGCCTAAGAGTGGTATAGCTGGGTCTTGAGGAATCACTATTCCTAATTATCAAAGAAAGCACCAAATTGGTTTCCAGAGTGGTTGTACAAGTTTACATTCCCACCAGCAATGGAGGAGGGTTCCTCTTTCTCCACATCCTCTCCAGCATGTGTTGTCACTTGAGTTTTTGATCTTAGCCATTCTGACAGGTGTAAGGTGAAATCTCAGGGTCATTTTGGTTTGCATCTCCCTGATGGCTAAGGACATTGAGCATTTCTTTAAGTGTTTTTCTGCCATTCTACAGTCCTTTACAGACAGTTCTCTTTAGCTCCATACACCATTTTTAAATTGGATTACTTGATTTGTTGCTTAACTTCTTGAGTTCTTTATATATACTGGATATTAGCCCTCTGTCAGATATAGGGTTGGTGAAGAACCT
>JAQQSO010004635.1:0-12627 GCA_028658305.1 Pachyuromys duprasi | reverse complement strand
GCCAAATTGATTTCCAGAGTGGTTGTATAAGTTTGCATTCCCACCAGCAATGGAGGAGGGTTCCTCTTTCTCCACAACCTCTCCAGCACGCGTTGTCACTAGAGTTTTTGATCTTAGCTATTCTGGTGGGTGTAAGGTGAAATCTTCTATTCTCTGACTTCCACAACTGTGGCCCGAAATCGTTCCATAAAATAAATGATTTCCAAAAACACTTCCTTTTGGCTTTTGTTTTGCTGTTGTTTTGGGATATCATCTCACATTCCAGGATCTCCTCAAGTCAGTTTGTAGTCGAAGAAGGCTTTGATATTTTGCTCTTCCAATACTCCTGTCTCTACCTCTGGCATTCTGGAAATACAAGCATGTGTCACCACACCTGGGTTACTTTGAAGTCAATTTTTAAAAGAGATTTAATGTTACAATATCATCCAAATGACTGGTAAGACCTGTGCAAATCACTTATATTTTACTTTTATTATTATACCTAATAACTTATGAAGAATATGGACTAATGACAATAAAATCATCTCATTATGAACCTAGGTAGGAATATTGATTGAAGTTTATTAGAGTTTTGTATAAAACCCAGAGTTCTCTCAAGACCACATCAGTACCATTTATGCTTTTTTCACACTCTAATAATCACAGGAGGAGGAGAAGAAGATAGGGAACATTTTCAAAACTCTTTCAATAAAAAATCATTAAAAATATAAGGGCTGATCTGGGCATGATGGCACATGCCTTTGATCCTTTCACTCAGGAGGCAGAGGTAGGCAGATGGCTGTGAGTTCGAGGCCAGTCTGGTCTGCAAAGTGAGTCCAGGAAAGCCAAGGTTACACAGAAAAACTCTGTCTTGAATATATGTATGTATATATATATATATGGTGTGTGTGAGAGAGAATGTGTGTGTGTGTGTGTGTGTGTGTGTGTGCACAGTCTAGGTAAACCTAGGTGCCATACCCTGTGAATGCAACCCAGCTCTGCCTAAATAAAGACCAGAGTTGTCATATAAGCTCTTGTTTAGCCTCTCTAATTTGCTTATATTTAGTATTTTTAGATATATATGTTTATGAAGGACCACCAAACAGCTTTCTCTTTCTTTTCTTTTGCCATGCTTTGGAATTATTATGGTATTTACATGAAATAAATTATAATATTTTAACTAATTTATTAATAATTAATTACAATTTATTCACTTTGTATCCTGGTTGCAGACCCATCTGCAGAAAGAGAGGGTGTGCAGAAAGGGGAACCCTCCTCCATTGCTGGTGAGAATGTAACCTTCTACAACCACTTTGGAAATCAATCTGATGCTTTCTCAGAAAATTAGGAATAGTGCTACCTCAAGATTCAGCTATACCACTCCTGGACATATATCCAAAGGACATTAAACCACGCAACAAGAACATTTGTTCAACTATGTTTATAACAGCATTATTCATAATATCCAGGTTCTGGAAACATTTTTTTACATTGTTATCTGATATTTGGGAGTGAATAGCATAATATGGGCATGGCCACCTTAAATAGTTGATCATAACATGGCAGCTATTGAAAGGCAATCTGTCAAACATTTTTTTTTCCTTCAGCTATCTTCATGGCCAAACATAAGCATTATCATTTGTGACCTTAGTTTGTGTGTCAGGGTTCTCACCAATGAAATGAAAATAAGCAGTAGTCTCACCACTGAGGACTACTGAAAGGAGGCCATGAGTTCATACACAGTTAACACACATGAATAGTATGATATGAAGTACCTGTTAGTACATAGTAATTTTAAAACTTAAGTCTACGAAAAGATTTCAAAGAAATCACAGCAGCTTCTGTACATACTTTATCTATATCTGATGCCATATGAAAAACTCAGAAGGCTTGCTGGGACATCAGGTCATCACTGCCAATGAGTACTATCTGTTAGGCTGTCATATCTCCCACCCACCTTATTCAAAGCAATTACACAATTGGGTCTAGAGCTTTTCTTGATTGACTACCTGACCATTCTACACAAAGGGCTAACATTGGATGCTCACCTGGAATCCTATCCTTACCGTTCTACCTTTACCCTTAGTTGGACTGACCTAACTGAGACAGACCTAAAAAGACTAGTTCCGTGGATTAGGAGACCACATGCTAATTCAGCTTGTGAACTGTGGGTTACATTGAGAGAGTTTCAGATCATAGAATGATGGGGCTCATTAGAATTTACTTGAAATATAGTACCTTGACAGAAGAAAGGATGGCAGAAGCGGGCATGTCTCTTTGACCTTCCACACCCTATCCCAGAAGCAGCCTATAAGGAATTCTCCTACCTTTTCTAATATAGATTATTAAGCCATCTTTTCAGAGAGTCTTCTGATACTCAGAGAAAAGGGAACTTATTTTGGGACACAAAGCAATCTGAGCAGCCATGTTTTTCTAAGTTCTGTTTATTTCACTTTATGTTCTGATCATAAGTTGTCAAACTGTCCAGCAAACAGTAGGCCTGTGTCTTTGGATCTTTATTCATGAAATTTCACGTACAGTGAAAAACTCATTTGATAAATTCATGTTTCTTTTCTCTATCTTTCCTTATAAGAGTAGTGACCAAAAACTGGGCAATGAATATTGTCTTAACAAAATTGTAACCACACTTTGTAATTTAACCAAAATGGTGGATAGGTAGATAATTTCTTATCAAAAACATATGCTCATATGATTTAAAACATGATAAAATACATACTCATATCAGTATATTTCAAACTAATTCATAATGTGGTACCCTGTAACAAGGAGGACCCTAGAGAATATGCTTAATTCTCATTCAGAAGGGCAAACAGGATAGACACCAGAAGCCATTGAAGAGAGGGAGTAGGAAGGGAGCCTAGCACAGATGTCCTCTAAAAAAACTGCACCCATCAGGGGATGGAAGCAGATGCAGAGACCCACAGCCAAACTTTGGGCAGAGCGAAGGGAATCTTATGGAAGAGGTGTAGGGGGGCTGGTAGAAGGACCTGGAGGGGACAGGAGCTCCACAAGGAGAACAACAGAGCCAAAAATCTGGGCCCAGGGGGACCTGCAGAGACTGATGCATCAACCAAGGACCATGAATGGAGAAGACCTAGACCCTCTGTTTAGATGTAGCCAATAGGCAGCTCAGTTTCCATGTGTGTCCCTACATAAGGGGAGCAGGGGCTGACTTTGAAAAGAACTCAGTTGCCTGCTCTTTGATTGCCTTCCTCTGGCAGGGTGGCCTTATGAGGCCACAGAAAAGGAGGATCCACACAGTCCTGATGACACCTGATAGGCTAGAGTCAGATAGTAGGGAAGGAGGACTTCCGCTATCAGTGGACTACTGGAGAGGGATGGGGAGGAGAGGGAAGGAAGGTGGGACTGGGAAGAGATGAGAGAGGGGCCTAAAACCAAGATACAAAGTGAATAAATTGTAAATAATAATAAAATACATAAATAAATAGGAAAAGAAACAGCCAAAGTATAACTATTCTAGAGTTTTATATATATTGTAGTACAGTGTTTTCTGTAATATGATTGTATTTTATGCAAACATTATTGCCCTCTAATATTTGAGATCACATGTGTATTTTAACTTCTAGTATATCTTCTAAATAAAAATCCAAAATAGGTTGGTCAAAGAAAAATTTAAAAGTATACAAATCACTGTTTTCATATTTACATATCTCTACAATTCATAGTTCAGCAATTCCTCTTTTGTCTTTTTAAAAAATGTATTGTCTTGTCCATTTTTCCAAGGTAATTTTAGAATGTTTATATTATCTCAGTGATACTGTTAAAATTGTGTTGGGAACTGAGTTAGGTCTGTAAACTATAGAGGACACCTCATGATCTAGTATAGCGCATATAGAGTATGCCAATATTTTGTCCTTACATGGGTCTTATTTTAGTTTTTTAAAATAATTATACTGCTGTCTATACACAAATTATCTGTGCTTCCTATAAAATCTGATTCTGGAATATTTATATACATATTGCTTTTTAAGAATGCTGTTTATTATAGTTTCTTAAAGTTTCTATTATATAAGAAAACTATGACAGTGTATGCATAGAGATAATAATATCTGACCTCTGTACAAAACGTGTATATTCTCAAATTTTAATTTAATATTCTTCTATTTTTATACAACATTGACTTATGCTCAAAGATTTTATTTTATTTATTTTAAATCCTTCTTTCTGACTCCTTTGCTTCTTACTTGAGTTGTATTTCATTAGATGGAATGACAAAAGAATATTAATTACTTGCGATGATATTTTTCTTGTATCTGATCATCAGTGTAAATACCTCTGTTATTGAGAAAGCCAGTCAGTTTAATTTCATATGCTCACTTCAGTCAGAGAGCAGAGACTGATATGGGATTCTATGCCAAAGAACTACTTTTTAGTGCACAACACCATGATCAATTAACATTGCATACCAGGATCTTCAAAGAGATGTGTTTGTGCCAGACCAGATTTCAGTGCAATGTTAGCTGTTGATTTTAAGTGGTTTCTTATCACGGACTTCCCATATTTATAAGAAATTGTTATCAGATAATAATTTCTATCAGATAATCTAATAGAAGGAAGCCCAAATTTTGATTCAAGGTCATGTTCTCCTTTGTTCTTTGCTTTAGTGGTTGGGGAAGTTATGACTCTAAGAAAACTAGAATTGCTTCTATGAGTCACTCTTAACTTAATCAGAATATATAATATGTAATATACATTTATATATTATGTATTATCACATTATATAATATACTGTAAATTAATATATAATAACATAATATAACATAATAATATATTGAATATATAATATATAAAATAGGCATTATAGATATATAATCTTTGGAAATATTAGATATATTGTTACAGGCATGTTTGTATCTGTGGCCCTAATCATATGCTTTTCTTTTATGTTTAAAATGTCTCTTATTTTCATTGTGAGCTAAATATTATCTCCTTTCTATTTCTGAAGGTGATTACTCTAAAAGCAATTTATTCTACTGCTGCCTTGCCTTCTTCCCACCAAACTGTAAATAATCTATGACCAGCTAACAACTTTCTCAACATCCTCCACCCCAGGAACATCCTCTGTCTCAGCAAAAAGAAAAGTTTAGTCCCCTTGCTTGATACCACATTTCTCTTCAGGCACTATCTAAAGACTATGTTTGTTTTTAAAGCAAAGTTGGTCAAGTTCTTTTTTAAATATATATACATTAACTATAATATTTATTTGTATTAATAATACATTTTATATATTTATTTTTGTTTTTATTAGTTACAGTTTATTCATTTTGTATCCCAGCTGTAGCCCCTTTCTCCATCCCCTCCCAATCCCACCCTCACTCCCTCATTTCCTCCCGTGCCCCTCCCTCAGTCCAATGATAGGGGAGGTCCTCCTCCCTTTGCATCTGACCCTAGTCTATCAGGTCTCATCAGGACTGGCTTCATTGTCTTCCTCTGTGGCCTGGTAAGGCTGCTCCCCCCTCAGGGGGAAGGTTATCAAAGAATTATCCCATGAGTTCATGTCAGAGATGGTCCCTGTTCTTATTACGGAGGAACCCTCTTGGACACTGAGCTGCCGTGGGCTACATCTGTGTAGGGGTTCTAGGTTATCTCCATGTATTGTCCTTGTTTGGAGTATCAGTCTCATGAAAAACGCCTGTGTCCAGATTTTTTTGGTTCTCTTGCTCTCCTTGTGGAGCTCCTGACCCCTCCAAGTCTTTCTATCTCCCCCTTCTTTCATAAGATTCCCTTCACTCTGCCCAGAGTATAACTGTGAGTGTCAGCATAATGTTTTGATACCATTCACACATGGTAATTCTCAACCTCTCCATCTCTGATGCATGCAGGCTTTTATCGCAACTGCTTTCTCAGGAAAGCTCCCATCAAAGTCACCAGTGACATCTGTAAACCAATCTTGATGTTCAATTTCCAATCATTATCTTATTTGATTTGTCAGTTGCATTTGATGTAGGCTAATCATTTTCACTTTTGAAACACTTTCTTCCCTTGGCTTCTACACATCTAATTTTGTGTGGTCCTTTACTGCTCATTTCTTCTCATTTTCCTTTTATGATTTCTTGTTTTGCTAACTTCTAAAATTGGAGTACCCTGAGACTCAGCCTTCAGGAATCTTTTATTCATAATGAATAATCAAAATAAACATGGACATCTAAGAAAAGTAATGATGCACGAAAGACTTCAATTAATGAATTAAGGTTTCTGCTCCATGATGATTGATATGTTGTCTTTAAGTCAACCACATTTCCATTTTTTCTCTTTATCTTGGTGAGGTTCACATTTTTTTTTACTTCCAACTTTTCCTTAAATATTTCATGATGCAGTTTTATATCATTCATTTGGTTATTATTTCTACACTTTGTTCTCGTTATAGAAAGTCTGTCATTCAGTCAATCACTTAGAATTTTCAGTGTACATTGTCACCTTATCAGAGCAGCCATTCACTTAACATACAACTTTACAGGTATTGTAAAATTTTACAATAATATACAAACATTTTTCTGTTCATATTTTTTCTGATCTAGTTAGTGAATATTTTACTTCTTGAATTGTATGGACTACAAAATGCATTGTTGTTTATATTAAACTAATATAATCTAAAGGCATTTTATTAGAGAAATTTATACTTGTCTACTTGGATACTTTAGTTATAGTATATAGTTAGTAATTCAAGATTAGTCATAATCACAGTATCACAAAATAAGTATAACAGTATTTCTGCTTTTCTACATCTATTGAATTTTTTAATTTGCTATCATTACTCTTCATTTTTTAATTTAAAAAATTTAATTATTATTATTTTTACAATTTATTCACTTTGTATCCTGGCTGTGGCCCCCTCCATCTCCTCCCAGTTCCACCCTCCCTTCCTCTTTTCTCCTAGCCAAATTTTGGGACGAATGCATGGAATTTTATGAAAGAAAGGGAAGATAAAAGAGGGTTCAGGAGCTTTAAAAGAAGACCTACAGAGCAAAAAAAAAAAAAAAAAACACAAAAAACAAAAAACAACCTGCGCTCAGGGGGCCCAATAGGACTGATACTCTAAACAAGGACCATGCATGGAGAGGACCTAAAACCCATGCTCAGATGTAGACAAGAGACTCAGTTTCCAAGTGCATTCCCTAGTAAGGGGAGCAGGGGCTGTCTCTGGAATGAACTCTGTGGCAGGCTCTCTGGTCACCTCCACCTGGGGTGGGGGGCGGTGTAGTCTTGCCAGGCCACAGAGGAAGATGATGTATCCTGTCCTAATCTACTGATTTTTTTTATATCAAAGTACATCTGTCTCCTTTTCTTGTTCAAATAAAAACCTGCAGTACTAAAATCGACATATGTACCCGAAAAATGAAAACTGAATTATTTATAAAGAAATGAATATTCAGCCAGACAGGTTTTGTTTCCATTAAAAAAAAAACTGCAATCTTCCAGAAAACACAATGGGTCACTAATTTTCCCTATCTAAACAGACACGTCACAATTGCGGTTGCTGTAACAAATAACCAAGCTGAAAACCATAGGTGAGGATGACACCCTAGACTGTATGTCCAGTCTATAACTTAATATGTCTGTATGTGTGTGTGGCTGTGAGTGAGCTTGTGAGAATGCACACATGCGTGTGTGTGTGTGTATGAGAGAGAGAGAGAGAGAGAGAGAGAGAGAGAGAGAGAGAGAGAGAGAGAAATGAGAGAGAGAGAGAGAGAGAGAGAGAGAGAGAGAGAGAGAGAGAGAGAGAGAGAGAGAGAAATCAAGCAGGAGCAGAAGAGAAAAATATACTAGGTAAAGTGCAATAAGAATGTATGTTTGACATTCGTGCGCTTATAAATGTTATGGAAATCAAAGCTGTTATTTTTTTAATCTGCTCACCATTACCTTTGTTTTAAGCATACTTGAAGTTACAGTGTGGTGACTATTGAATTCCAATTGAATGGTTACTAAGACACCAGGGATGATCTTTGTAGGATTTCATTAATTCATTGATCTCAAACTTGATACTTTTGCTTGCAATGGTGATTACATAGCTGTTACAAAGTTCTGGCTTTTAAGTCTTAAATGGATAAGTCCTTTGTTAAAAATTTCTAAACCTCTCACAACAAAAGATTATTAAGATGCCATTATTATCTTTTGTGACACCTGCTCTCTGTTTCTGTACTGCCATTTCTTTTTTTCTTTTCTTTTCTTTTTTTGGTTCTGATATAGGATTTTTTTCTTTTTTATTGATTTATTATTTATTTTTTTCTAAAAATCATTTTAATTAATTTTTTTATTTTTATAATTATTTTTATTTTTATTAATTACAGTTTATTCACTTGGTATCCCCCCTGTACCTCCCTTCTCCCTCCCCTCCTAATCCCACCCTCCCTCTTCCCCACCCCTGTCCCTCTCCCAGTCCACTAATTAGGGAGGTCAGACTCCTTCCCTGTGATCCTGGTCTATCAGGTTTCATCAGGAGTGGCTGCATTGTCTTCTTCTGTGGCCTGGTAAGGCTGCTCCCCCTTCAGGGGGAGGTGATCAAAGAGCAGGACAACCAGTCCCTGTCCCCATTACTATGGAGGCCACTTGGACACTGAACTGCCATAGGCTACCTCTGTGTAATACAATTCATTTACTTTGTATCCCAGCTGTAGCCCCTTTCTCATAGCCTCCCAGTCCCACCTTCCCTCCCTCCTCTACCCCTGTACCCCTCCTCTAGTCCCTGCTAGGAGAGGACCTCCTACCCTTTTATCTGACCCTGGCCTATCAGTTCTCTTAGAACTGGCTGCATTGTCCTCTGTTACCTGGTAAGGCTCAGCCCATCAGAGGGAGGTAATCAAAGAACCAGCTTCTGAGTTCATGCCAGAGAGAGACCCTTACTCAAGTTCAATTTTTAAACTTGGGTCCTGGGACTTTTAACTTTTACAGGATACATTAAACACACACACACACACACACACACACATTCTGTTGTAAAAGGCATTTTATGGCAGTGAGATACAATGCTAATGTAAGATTTCAGCTCTGGTCTGGTTAGCTTTCCTGTGGTTCATATGTCAAAGTATATAGAGTTGACGGCAAAAGAAAGACCAGGAGTTGAGTTTCTTAACAAGCTTACTTAAATATGGCTTTTAAGATTTTATAGCATTAACTTCTCCAGGATAGCCTTTTAATAATAATTTGCTGTCTTGTGACAAGATATCAGTTAACATTTTGATTTCACTGTGTGTGTGTGTGCATAAAACATGAGTTCTATTGCGGGATTTTCATGTGTTACTGTGCTTTGCCCTTATTTGCCCTCCATTGCTCCCTCCATGTCCCCAACCCTTCTTGCTAGTCCCTTTCCTAGTAGCTTCTTCTTTCACTTTCATGTTACATATATTCATTACCATCTTTTGTTTTCCCACCTCCCTCTCTTTAGATAGATCAACTTCTCCCCTTTCATATAACCTTTTCTATTTTTTCAACTCTCTCTCTTTCTGTCTGTCTCTCAATATATCTCTTGTAGTTTCTACATGTGACAGATTTGATATTTGTTCCCCTGAGTCTCACTTTAAGTAATTTTAAAACAACTGTTTTCATGGAACTTCATCAGATGTGTCTTCCTAAGTCACCTGACTTTTTGCTTCCTGGTAAAGTGAACAATATACATTTCTTGTGAGCTCCTCCAGAGGTAGCTGGACAGCTCAGTTATGGTTGTGCTTGGTGTGTAGATATGCATGAAGCTTTTTGTTCTTTATCAATTTTTTGTGCAATATATTTGATCACAGTTTTTCCCTCCCTAACTCTCAGATCCTCCCCACCTCTCTACTCTCTTTCTCTCTTTACTTAGAAAACAAACAGGCAAACTAAAATCCCAAATAAACCAGTATTTTGAAAAACAAAGCAACACATCTGCACATGTGTGCACACCACACACACACCATAAAAACACACACTAGGAAGCCAAGCTAGGCAAGCAGAAGTAAGATTAAAAATATCCAAACAAAGCAATCTGAGACAAAATTCTACAAAATATCATTAATCTCATTTTCTATTGTCCATCTATTATTTCTGATCTCACCTACTCTTATGTTTAACATGCCTAGTGATACATCATTGAAGATTACCAACATTTTTTGCATGATGATGTCAACTGCAGATAGATTCTTGGTTAGTTTCAGGAGCCTGAATCTCCTTTTCAAATGGGATCTTTTGACATATGCCTTGTACGGCTCGCTCTTTCATTTACTTGCATCACATACTCATTTTGGCATGGTTGGAATTTTCTTTCCAAACTACAAGTTGAAATTTTATTACCATTGTAAAATGGTGAGACCTTCAAGATGAATTTGCTCCTAAGAGCACTGCTTTCATGAAAAGATTAATACAACTGTTAATGGAGTAGGTTCTCAGTCAAAAATAACGAGCTTGTTTCTTTTCTTGGCCTTGACTTGTGTTTCCCTTCTGCCATGTTGTGATGTAGCAAGGTGGACATCAAGGGAGGCTAGTAGTATAGTCACGGACTTCCTTGTTATCTGAAAAATACACTTGTATTAAACTTATTCTAGGCGTCTGTTATGGGAGTGGGAGATGGCCTGAGATACTTTGTGTCTTGCTTGATCCAGTACTCACTGCATTTTGTGCATTCTGTTCCATGGTTCTTTCTGCCATTTTTTTCTCTCTTTTTATATAGACTTTATATATGGAGTAATAACACTCACAGGAAAAATGAGCAGAAACTATAATTTTTATATACGTTCTCTCACAAAGACTCCAATTCTATCACCATCATTCACTCTAGTGCTGTTTGTTAACAGTAGATGAATTATATAGACATATAATCACTCAAAGGTCTTTCTCAAGTTCAGTTACCAGCACCAATATCCAGAGGTTTACAGTCACCTAAAATTCCGTTCTAGGTATCTTATCCCTTATAATATTTCAGAAACAAGTAGAGAATTTAACATAAGGAGGCAGCTACAATTTCCTGAAAGGCTTGCTAAAATAATTTCAATCTTAAAATACTTATAAGAGCTCTTGTACAAGTACTTTAAGGAAAACTAGTTTCTAAAACTGTTATTACAATAATTTCTTCTTTTGTGAATCTTAGAATTATACATTCTGGAATATACATACATATTCAGAATAAAACAACAATTTTTCTGATTGAATAATCATCATTGAACTACAATGCATGTAATTATGTAACTCCAAAAAACAGAGTGGGTAAAAAACATTTCACACACACAGTAATATATAATACACACACATACATATAACCTAAAGGATATTATATGTGCATGGTCTATAGATATAAATATAAACTAATTTCTTGCAACAACAGAATAGAGTATTTCACAATATCAGTTTACTTAAAAAATTCCCTGAAAGCATTCAATTATTAATACAGACTCAAAAATCTAAAAGAAATTAACAAAACTGAAAGAGAGGCAGATAGACTCTGCGAGAGATGAAGCTATGTTGGTCCCTCCTTACTACAGAAGTGACACATGTGTCACAGTTAATACGAACACAGTACCAAAGGCTCCTGAAATTAAAAGTTGCGTCCCTATCAGTTATGACAGCAGTGGCCAGTGCTACCCAGATACCCTTTTCAAGCTTTGACTATCAAAGTGGAACAAATTTTGTTTCTACATTTCCAGCTTCAGGGTGAAGTTAGGTAAAATTATTTTAGGCAAGCCTTTCAGAAAACTGTAGCTGCTTTCTTACGTTCATTCTCTAGTCCTTGTCCCTGAGATGCTATTAATAGTCCAGAATAGGGATCTAATTTCTACACAGGGCTATGTCTTTTCTTAGTTTTTTTTCCTCTGTCCTTTAATGGTCATGTCATTTTCTTTTCCCACAGTAAAGCAGTTTCTTAAGACTGTATTTGCAGGAAACCAAACCTAATACAGTTGGAGCTAAACATGACTTAGGTATCAGTCGCTACAACAGAGAATATGGAGGTGTACTACTTGTTAGCTGTTTGGGAGACTTGTCTCCATGATGCGGAGAGATAAGACACAGAATAGGAAGCTACTAGCTAGTGTGATGTCACTGGTGTCTCAGAGCAGTAGGGGGAACATTTGCTGTAGGATTGTGATACTGGATAACTGTTGCTAAGCACTGTTAAAGGGAGAAAAGCACATACTTATATCTATTAACAGGATTTAAAGGAAATGTCAAGGGTCAAGTGGCCTTCTTGGCAGTAAAGACACAGTTGCCTCCAGCAGCAGGGAAAGCAGCTTATGGCCAGGCATGAGGCTTACTTGCTAAGGGGATTGAGAATACACATTTTTAGTTTCCCCTACACAAATATTAATTAGTGATATTTTATTTTCCAATTTATTGAATATGATGTATACTAAAATGTAAATGTGAATTAAGTGTGAAATTAGGTAAGTTAAAGCACCTGTCTCCCTTTATGATACCATGAGCCCAATAATGATAATCAACATGTTATCAGCACATCAGACTTCCTCTGTGTCTCTAGACCTCTTCTCCTCCTATCTCTCTCCCTCATAGAAAAAAAAAATTACGCCTAAGAGTGGTATAGCTGGGTCTTGAAGAATCACTATTCCTAATTGTCTAAGAAAGCACCAAATTGATTTCCAGAGTGGTTGTACAAGTTTGCATTCCCACCAGCAATGGAGGAGGGTTCCT
>JAQQSO010004634.1:0-12628 GCA_028658305.1 Pachyuromys duprasi | reverse complement strand
GGTCTTGTATGAGACGGTTTCTACAACCAAGGACCACGTATGGATGTGGCCTGGAACTCCTGCTCAGATGGGGCCCATGATAGCTCGGTGTCAGACTGAAGACGCTAGTGAGGGAAACAGGGACTGTTTCAGTCATGACCTTGATGGCTGACTCTTTGACTCTCCCCCATACATGCTGGGGAGTGACAGACTGGCTAGATCCCAGGGGTGGACATTGCAGCCAGCCCTAAGGAGACAGGATGAGCTGGGGTTGGATGGAAGGGGAGGAGGTCCTCCCCTGTTGATGGACTTGGAGGGAGCAGGGAGGAGATGAGGGAGGGAGGGGGAGGATGGGAGGGAATAAGGGAGGGGGTTACGCTTGGGATGCAAAGTACCTAACCTGTGATTGATACAAAAATAAATAATTTTTAAAAAAAGACTTCACCGAGGTCGTTCGTCTACTATAAAGAAAAATAGATTTTATTTCAGATATCATGAAATGAAAAGGGAAGGAAACGGGGGATATGCCTTGGGGATGTAGTTCAATGGCTGGTAGTGTACACAAAGCCCTAGGTTTAATATTCAGCACCACGTAGATAGGTGTGTGGTGTGCACTGCTACTGAGTCAAGAGAGCATATGGAACATGAGACTATTTGACTTTGGGTGTGCACGCAGTCTCCTTTAATATACTTTTGGCAGTCTTGTACCCCCACTTTCATCTTCTATGCAAACATGTTCTACCCAGAACAATGGAATAAATGTCCCCTTAACTATTGTCAGACTTGAACAGTTTCTATTTAAAGGTGGTCCCTAATTATTTGGATCCCAGTAGAGTAGGACAAATATAAGCTGAACTGGTTTAAGATGCCTGGATTTTTAAGGCAAACTGTGTCCTCAAGTAAATTCTTAGGAAGAATTCTTCATTTACCAGTTTAGGTCTATGCATGATTAGGCATGCATATGATTAATATTAGATATTATGTGAAGATGAATGTGAATTAGAAAAATGATTATATGATCTAACCCCTAGGAACCAAATCTCTCCTGTTGAATCTCATAAAAGATAACTCAAAACAATAGCATAGGCTCCTGGGTACTCTCTCACTGCATATTTATAGTATATTTTCTGACCTGTGCTTTTTCTTAGCTTTGAATAAAGTTTTATTGCATTGCAAACTGTATAGACTTTTGTTTTAATTTTTTGAATATAAGTCCAAGAACTGGAAGTATCAAGCCCAGAATCCAAGCATTGGTAACAATAATAAAGCATGGGTAGGTAAGCAAGTAGGACATTTGAAAGTTCAAGATCATCACTGATTGCAAAGAAGTTTGAGGCTTGTCAAGGCTAGAAAGCTCTCTCTATCTCTCTCTATCTCTCCAATCTCAGGTTACAAGGAAGAGTTGTATTTTCATACTTCCATTCTCGGGTTATTTATACCACTATAAATACAATGTAGGGCTGGTTGAGATACATTCACCTGCTAGGAGAATTTCTTTTGTTTCAGGCAATAATTATGTGTTTTAATACTGTAAGTTCTCTCTAACATATATTTCTGAACCTGTTGCTCATTAGCCACTTTTATTAAGCTACCGGTTAGGGGAAACTAAGCCAGACAAAATTCTCTTTGACCTGGCTTCAAGTATTACAAGTAATTAAACCAGTAGTCAGTATTACTTTGGGAGTAGCTAATGGTATTGCTATAACTTAGAAAAATGGGTCAGGGAGATCTCACAAAGGAAATGATGCCTAACTGGAAATTAGAGGAAACTGGAGAGTAATAGACAAAGTAGGTGACTAACTGGTTGCCAAAGAGAACAAAAGAGCTGAAGGGATGGAGAAGAAAGTATCAGAGGAGAGGGAACTCCTTTTCCCACATATCAGGCAGAAACAGAGTAAAAGTTAAGTGAACACAAAGTGGAAGTTTGGGTAGGCTGAAGCTCATGGTTCATGGTAGAGAGGGAAAAAGATGAGGCTCGCGAATTTAAAATAGGTCAGCTTATGTTAATACCTGACATACAGAGATTAGGCATGCTGGTTAGTTTAGACACAAATTAAAGCCACCTGAGAAGACAGGACCTCAAATGAGGAATTGCCTCCATCAGATTGACTTTTGGCGATGTCTGTGGGGACATTTTCTTGAGTAAGGATTGATGCAAAAGGGCCAAGTCCATTGTGGGTGGTGCTATCTGTGGACAGATGGTCCTGAGATGAACATGAACGCAATCTTTACAAAAATAAAACTGCCTCCCAGTCTCTGTCCCCCACCTCTCCTCTGCTCCCCCTTCCACTCCTTTTCTTTTTCTTTTCAGAAAAGGCAGGCCTTCTATGAATATTTACCAACCATGGCATATCATGTTGCAGTAAGACTAGGCACCTCCTCTTGCACTGAGGTTGCATGAGGGAACCCAGTAGAAAGAAAGGGTTCTTAAAGCAGGTAAAAGAGTCACAGACAGCCTTGCTCCCACAGTTAGGAGTCCCACAAAAGACCAAACTACACAACTGTAACATAACAGACGGCTTAGGTCAGTCTTATGCAGGTTCCCTGTTTGTTGTTTCAGTCTCTGTGAGCCCAGGTTAGTTAATTCTGTGGATTTTCTTATGGTGTCCTTGACCTTTCTGGCTTCTACAATCCTTTTTCCCTGAGCTCTGCCTAATGTTTGGTTATAGTTCTCTGCATCTGATTCCATCAATTGCTGTGTGAAGCCTCTCTGACGACAATTGGGCTAGGCACCAATATTCGAGTATAGGAGAATATCATTAGGAATCATCCTCTATCCTAGTTTCTGGGCTATCCAGTGTCTGGTTAATGACCCTCCAGGAAGTGTCAGGGTTGTATTCCATCTAGAGACATGAATCTCAGGCTGGACCCGTCACTGGTTGGTCATCCCCACAATTTTCTGAGCTACGTTTACCCCAGGACATTTTGTAGGCAAGACAAGTTGTAGGTCAAAGCATCTATTTATTTATTTATTTATTTATTTGTTTGTTTGTTTGTTTGTTTGTTTGTTTATCTATCTATCTTTCTATTTATTTATTTATTTATTTATTTATTTGTTTGTTTGTTTGTTTATTTATTTATTTATTTATTTATTTATAGCTGCACTAATGTCCCAATCCCTCTAATGGAAGTCTTGTATGGTTACAGGACATAGCCAATTATGGCTCCATATCTCCTGTTGCTTAGTTAGGGTAAGTTAGGAGTCTTACTTAGGGTTACCCTCTTATATTTCTGGGAGTTTCTGTTAAACTACGTTTCTAATGCCCTACCCTATTCTGGTTGTCTCTCCTAGTACTTTCTCCCTCCATCCTTCCCCAACTTGATGGTTTCTTTTGTTATCTTACCTATCTCCCCAGACATTCTCCTCATCGCCACCATCTACCCATGATGTCTACTCTATTTCTGGAAGGAAATGTTTCTTAGAAATAAAATGAGTTTCAGACATGCAGTGAATTTTTACTTACATTCTATGCCATAAATTTTGAATATTTTAAAATTAATTATCATATTTGAAATACTTAATCCTCTTATGTAGGTCATTGCAAAATGTGAAGACTAGATGAACCACAAGTTTATAAGCGGGAAGGCCAGTGGCAAGATTTTAGAAGGTTGAACATGGGAAATAATAGGTCAATAGAAAAAAATGTACAAAAGAAAACCCCAAGAACTATTTAGGGGTTCAAGTCTATGGGAATTGGTGATTAACTGAACAGCGGATATGAGAACCACAGTTATTTGAACAACAGGAATGAAGGAATCTGTTGGCTAAAATAAGGAAATATTAGATGTGAAGGTTGGTGAGTTTGAGTTTCAGTGACTAACAACCAGGAAAAGGAAACCATTACTGAAGCAGCAACACAAGGGAAATCCTCAGCTGGAGACAAGAAAGGTATTGGAGAAATATGTTTAGTTAGGACACAGAAATAGGTACTATTTTGTGATATGAGTAAGCATGGCTTCAGTGTGAAGACTAACAAATATTTAAGGGATAAAGCATTGAGAGCCAAAGGAGCTCATTTTAGAACCCAGCGGTCCAAGGTCTGACCTTTTAATAATTAAAGAGAATATCTGTGTCAAGGTGTCTCTGAGTAGCTCAGCAAGTGAAAATTAAACTTTATAATGGAAATGGGAATAAATCTCAGGTATGAAGAGAGAGGCAGAGCAGCAAATGAGCTCTCACAAAGGTCAGTCAACAACTCCTAGCAGGGCAGGACAATAGACAGAAGGAGATGCAGGTCCACAAAACAATTCCGATGGTAAACAGTGAATTTGTGCGAATGTGGAGCATAAAGCCAGAGCAGGAGAGCTTCTTATCTGGGCCATTCAACTCTGAGAATAGTTTTGCTTTATCTTTTCTAGAAAGTGAGTGGAGAAACATCATGAAAAGGAATTTTAAAAGGAATACTTAAAGGATTTCTGAAGAGTCTGCATTAATACTTTTTTTTCTAAATTTATTTACTTTTTCATTTTTATTTTATATTACTCACACGTTATGTACTTTGTATCCCAGCGGTAGCCCCCTCCCGCATCCCCTTCCTATCCCCCCCTTCCCTCCCTCATCTCCTCCCTGCCCCTTTCCAAGTCCACTGATAGGGGAGGACCTCCTCCCCTTCCATCTAACTCTAGCTTATCAGGTCTCTTCGGGAATGGCTACAATGTCCTCTTCTGTGGCCTAGCAAGGCTGCTCCTCCCTCAGGGGGCAGGGAGGTAGAAGAGCCAGCCATTGAATTCATTGCATTAATTCTTCACTATGTACAATGTACAATTTCTAAACTGAACTCAAGGTTCACAATTTAGAAGGCTTTTACTGCTTTATTTCTTTTCATGTTGCTTTGACTCTTCTGAGTGTTGTGTTTCTTTTTGCCCATAGGGAAGAAGATAATCTGTTTTAGCTTAATGAAAAGATTTAGAAAAGAAAAATCTGCTGGCCCATTATTATATTTAATCTTAATACTGAAAGAATTTTATTGACTTGATGTTGAATTTTCCATACTATCTTTTCCTAGAAAGGGATAGGTATCAATAAATTGATGTATTCAGAGAGCTTCCTATGATTGAAATATAAAGACATTAGCCAGATATGAAATACTATTATTGAAGCAATAATAATACTAGTGGTAATAAAACAACAACAATGATCACTTACTTTTCTAAGAAATTACATCGCTGATTCACTATCCTGAGGATGTCGGTCCTGAAGAAGTAGATGCTTTTATCTACTCCTTGGTAATCAATGACATTCAGTTGAGAGATTCTTATTGAATTCAGTCATCAATATTTAAACAGGGAGGACAGAAAAGATACTTGAATGTAAAACATAATTCTACTCATTTTTTATAATATGTTTAATCAAATGAGCTCCTTAACTTCATGTCGAACTTGAAGAATCATTTGTAAGTGGAAAGAAATTGTTACCTTTTGAGCTCAATGCTTTCGAGCTCATCTGACTACAACAATTCCTTAGAATGCAGATACTGTGAGAACCCCACCTTTCTGTAAATTCACTACAGACTGGGAAAACTACAATACTATTAAAGCATAATGATTACTAGACAAGATGACATTCGTGTTTGTTACAATTATCCTGATGTTCCTCATTTCTCTCCATTGTGAATATCTCCAAAATGCAATCAGGTTTATGGTTCCATAAATCCAGACAATGCTTTCCAGTGAAATAACGGTCATCTGTTTCTAAACCACAATTATATGAAGTTGTTATCTCATAAATAAAACACTGAACAAAGGGGAAACGCCTTTCATATTTAGTATTTTAAATACAAGCAGTCACTAAGAGAATTTAAAGAGACAAGGAAAGTCCTTTTGTTTTTTTATTTTTCTTTTCACATTGAAAACTAAATTAAGATGGAAAGAAAACCTTCTTTTCTGGTTAATTTTTGTCAACTTGACCCTAACTAGAATCACTTGGGAAGAAGGAACTTCAATTGAATATATGCTTCCATTAGATTGGCCAACATTGTTGTGAACCATTTTCTTAATTGCTAAATGATGCAGGACAGCCCAGTCCTCCACTGATTGTGCCATACCCAGGCAGTTGGCTCTGGGCTATATAAGAAATGCAGCTGAGTAAGCCAAATGACACAAGTCAGAAAGCAGAATTTCAGCATCATATCTTCTTTAGTTTCTGCCTCCATGTTCCTGTTTTGAGTTCTAATCTGATTTTACTCTGCAATGGGGTGTTAGATGGACATATAAGAAAAAATAAATTCCTTTGCTCCAAGTTTCTTTTGGTTAGTGTTTAATCACAAAAACAAAATAGAAAAAAAATAGCACCAAATAGTGGGATATTGCTGTGATGAACTTGGCCATGTTGGAGTTTTGGCAGAAAATTACACAAGAATTTTGTAACTTTGGGGTGGAAAAGCCCCTGTGTACTCAGGGCTTACGAGGCTATTTTACTGGAACTTGGAAGATAAGAATGTTGAGAATCGCATGCAAAGAAAGCATGACTCAGAAAGCTTCAGAGCACATTTTGATAACCCATCAGAAACCCTATAAAGGCCTTTTGGGTGATATATTTAACTTAAGCAACTGTAGACATAAAACTGGTGCTTTCCTGGGACAGTGGATCCTCGTTAGCCAGGCTGGTTAGCACACGGCTGTGTGTTGAAGACGATTATGCTGAGAGGCGGAGCTTTCCAAGCCCTTTGAGGTTTTAGAAGATCACAAGTGAGTTCCAAAATTGGACCATAAGCTATTTATACTGACATATTCTGGTTTTGCTTTGATCTGATTATTATTTTGCCCCAGTTATTTCCTTTTGGAATAAGAAATCGAATAACTTATTTTAGGTTTTACTTTAGCCCCAGATTTGGGATGTTTAAAGATAACTTAGACTTTAGCAGTGTTGATACAGTATGAAGAACTTTTAAAGTTGAACTATGTTTTATGATGTCATATGAACATGAGGCCTTGGGTATAAACAAGAATGAAAGGGTTATAGTTTATCATAATAAAATGTTTATGTGTCACATTTACAAAGTATTAGTTGTGCTGGTTAGTTTTTCCCAACTTGACACAAAATAGAGTAACCTGGGAACAAGGAACAACATTTGAAGGATTAAGCCCATCAGATTAGACTATGGCCATGACTATGGAGGCATTTTTTTTTGATTAACGATTGTTGTGAGAGGGGTTCATTTCCACTGTGAGGACCACTGTAAGTTTAAATGTTCTATGCTTCATGAGAGCAGAAACATGTCAGTGAAGAATGGTTTATCGATTAATTCCTCACTACACAAAATGGAAAAGATAACTATCCTAGATAGATTCGCCTGAGCTGCTTAAGTAATTGAAAAAGCCTTACGAAGCAATTCAGTAAGCATTAGCTAAATGGTCTCTGCTTCAATTCCTGATTCCTGCCTCCCAGTTCCTGTTTGGGTTTTGCCCTGAGTTATGTCAGTGATAGACTTAACAGAATAGTTACCTGGAAGTTTAGGATGAAATAAGCCCTTTCATCTACCAGGTTGCTTTTAATCAGGGTTATTACAGTAACAGAAAAACAAAATGGGGTTGATTGTGAATATGGTCAGAAATTCAGCTAATGCACAGAGAAAGCTTAACTGTCTTCACTGTTGTTTTAAAATAATTAGATAAACATCATTAGTAGGTATTCCTTAATACATAGATGACATAACAAAGGGCTTTTCAGAAGAAAATACTTGGGATATTTGGACAAGATAACAATACTGCACCTTTGTCAAGCAACAGAAGAATATGGCCAACAGGAAAATTCCTTCTCATACTTGACACCTGAATATGACCTTCAGAAGTGTGGTAAAATATCATCTTCACAGATCAAAACTTTTCACTTGCCCACTAGTTGCCAGATAATGATATTAGGAAAGGTTCCCATCACCACCACCACAAGGTAAGTGTTCCCTGATATTCCAGTGATGAAATATGCCAGCAAGGAATAATATATTGATTAATTCCTAGCTCGACAATATGGAAGAACTAGCATAGACCTGGCATCTGATTTTGTCTGTGACCTTTTCTGCAGCAGCATTTCAGTCATGTATACATGGATGCCGGCCTGTGTCCTGACTAGAAACTCTTCACTACTTTTTATTTTGTTAATCATTTGGACACAACAATCCCCACTGAGTCATCTCAACATCATTTTTTTTTTTTTGGTCCTGAGTTCTTTCCCTTCTTAAAATAACACCCAAAGTTTTTCTTTTTCTTTTTTTAATTTTTTATCTTTTTAAAATTAACTAGACTAGAAAATAACTTTATGGTTATCTATGGTACAGAGTTAAGAATATCAATCTTATTTTGGTAGAATCATGTCTCTTGAATATTTGAAAGTCTAGCATGGCTATGGCTCACCTTGGGAGTTTGATGCAGAATAATTACAGGGATATCCAGGACAGCCTGGGCTATACAGGGAGGTGATGGCTGGCCAAGCTGTGAAAGGAGATGCTGGCTGCCCTGTTCTCAAAAGTCCTAGATTAAGAAAATACATAAGTCACATTTTCAAATAGGCTAGTTTACATACATTATCCCATGGACTATTGTCATGTACAACAAATTATTATAAGTCTCATGGTTCTCTGGAAATTGTATGAATACGCATGCTACTTATTGTCAAGTTAACTTACTCTTGACCACATTTTTACTATGAATTTTAAATGGCGCTCAAAATGCTAATCTATATAAAATAGTTTTAAACAGGAATCATTCCTGATTTTGGGATTTCTGAAAACCTTATGCATGTAATTTCTGTTGATATTTAATGATTCATGAAGAGTGCCACTTGAAATTTGATTTTCTTTTCTTTTTTTTTTTTTTTTTGGTTTCAAGATAGATTTCAACATCTTGTGAAAGCATTATCTTATGTAAAGAAAAAAAAAAACACTTCACTTTGATGATTCCTCTATTGCACTTACCTATAAAGGCATAGCTTAGAGAGCATTTCCGTAAGAGAGGCTCAAATTCTGTCATTTCTTTTTTTAAAGTTAAATTATTTTCTAAATTAAAATGGTAATTGGTTGAAAAAGACCTCCACAATTCAGCTTTGCTGCACCATCACATGCAAGATGCTTTTCAAATCATGATCCAAAGCACAACCATACTAACAAGAGTAGAGAGGTTTACATGGGAACTATATATTATGATAAAGTAGAAAAAGACTTATATTCATTTTAGTATTTTATGCTGTTGCCAGATGTGAAAATGATAGCATCTGAAATTAAATACAAATACTTCATTTATTGCCCTTCTCTGGTGGCTTTTTTAACATGAAATAATATTTACAATTTCATTATACACTGAGGATTTTATCAATATTTTATTATTTTAAGTCTTCTTTTGAGATTTTTAAATGACTATTGTTAGTGTTAGACAATTATTTTTTGGAATTACAATTTAGTCACTGCTTGGATTCATCTTTTTCATCAACTGGATTTGTGGTTTACTACTGTTACATTTTATAGCAAATATAATAAAACTTCTTAGCTATAGTGTTGCTATATTATTTAGAATTGTCAATAAGACTTTTAAAATATTTGTTAGTCAGGATATTGGTTTATTTTCTGCAGAAACTACATTGTACTTATCTTAATTAAATCTATTGTTGATGATTAAGGGCATGTTCAGTCTCTGGACCATTCTAATGAATTTTAGTGAGCCCTAGCAGTGTTTTATATTAAGAAACTGCATATACGAAGAATCTATTCTAATTACAGGGCGACCTTAGAAACGTATTTTTTTTTTAGGTCTTATGTATAAATTGTGAACTCTAAATTTAGTCAAACAAAATATGGACATTGATTTCTTCCTTTGTTCAGAAAAGTGTCATCACGGTCATTTCTAGAGGTGAATTTTTAAAGGAAAAATTAATGATGTTCATTAATATACTATGGGTCCATCAGAGCTTTCAACTGTCAGGAATGACTATAGGACAATTTCCTTGTAAGATATATGATAGAAACTGAACTGCTGAACTGTTGGGAAGGGACATCTGTCTAGTTTAGACTATGTAGCAAGAGAGTCTCCGCAAGAGCTAATATGTGAACACAGAAGCCATTTTCCATCTGCACATCTTTAAATCTTTATCTGCTTTGTTTTTAGGGTAAATGGTCTACAAAAGCTTATAAAATAAGGAACCGTTTGAAAATAGACAAAGTGTTGCATGCTCACTGCTGAATAACCTTTAAAAGTTTTCCTTGCTGAAGAAAAGATCTTGGTTACTTATTTACATGAATTTGATTTGCAATTGTGAAATACTAATCAATATCAAGGGAGTATTTGTTTTCTATATATTTTAAAGGTTACTCATGGAAATTTAACTTAATAGACATATTTTGTCATATCATTCTTGAGAGCCAGAAACAATTTAGGAATGATCAATTTCTTTTTTGTATTTTTATTATTTTATTTTTGTATTAATTATATTATTTTATTTACTTTACACCCCAGCTTCCCATACCTCCTCTCTTCTCAGTCTCTTCCTATCATACCTCCTCCATTGACTCCCTCCTACTCTTGTCCTCAGAAAAGGGAGGCCTCCCATGGGTATCAACCAGCCTTGCCTTATCAAGTTTCAGTAAGAAGTTTGGGGACATCCACCCTTACATAGAGAAACACTGTCAAGAGAAAGAGAGAGGGAGAGGGAGGGAAGGAAAAGGGATAGAGATCCGGGAAGACTTGAAGGGGGAAGGAACATGATCAACACATGATATATGAAATTCTTAAAGAAAATGTGGTGATGAGGGTAGGGATAGGTGGTAGAAAAGTAAGAAAAAAGTTTTAAAATACCTAACCTGGTCCTATACTGGCTCACAGAGACGGAACTGCCATCCAGAGAGCATGAATGGGACTGACCTAGACCTTCTGCAATTATGTGACAGTTCTGCAGCTGGGTCTTCATGTGGGATTCCTAACAGCTGGAGCAGGGGCTATCTCTGACTACATCACCTGCCTTTGGAACCCTTTCCGCTAAGTGGGCTGCCTTGTCTAGCCTCAATAGGAGAAGATGCACCTAATCTTACTGCAACTACAAAGAATGATTGATTTCTAACTTCTCAACAGATTGTTCTTCCACATTCTCACAATTCAAATTAGCTACTCTATTTTGCTATTTATTGTGCTTTCTTTTTTTCAGGTTTGATTTCTTTTATTTTTTATTAAACTTTTAAATATTAGTTACACTTTATTAACTTTATATCCCAGCTGTATCCTGCTCTCTCATTCCCTCCCGAACTCATTCTCCCTCCCTCACCTCCTCCCTGCCCCTTTCCAAGTCCACTGATAGGGGAGGACCTTCTCCCCTTTTATCTGACCCTGGTTTATCAGGTATCTTCAGGACTGGCTGCAAAGTCCTCTGTGGCCTGGCAGGGCTGATCCTCCTTGGGGGAGGGGGAGGTCAAAGAGCCTGCTATTGAGTTCCTGTCTGAGATAGTCCCTGTTCCTCTTAATAGGCTACCCATTTGGATACTGAGCTACCATGGGCTACATCTGAGCAGAGGTTCTAGATTATATCCATACATGGTCCTAGGTTGGAGAAACAGTCTCATAAAAGCCCCTTGTGCCCAGATACATTTGGTCCTTGTGGAGCTCCTCTCCTCTCCAGGTCTTACTAATTCCCCCTTCTTTCATATGATTCCCTGCACTCTGCCGAAGTTTTGGTTATGAGTCTTTTTTTGATGTAATTTATTTATTTTTATATCAATCACAGGTTAGGTACTTTGCATCCCAGGTGTAGCCCTTTCCCTCATTCCCTCCTACTCTCCCCATCCCTCCCTCATCTCCTCCCCGCCCCCTCCAAGTCCACCTATGGGGGAAGATCTCCTCACCTTCCACCAGACCCCAGTTCATCTTGTCTCCTCAGGGCTGGCTGCAAAGTCCTCCCCTGGGATCTAGCCAGGCTGTTACTCCCTGGCATGCATGGGGGAGGGTCAAAGAGCCAGCCATTGAGTTCATGACAGAAACAGTCCCTGTTCTGGTTATGAGTCTTAACATCTGCTTTGATACACTGCTAGGTAGAGTCTTTCAGAGTCCTCTGTGGTAGGCTCCTGTCCGGTTACTTGTTTTCTCCTACATCCAATGTCCATCCCATTTGTCTTTCTAAGTGAGGATTGATCTTCTTACCCTGGGTCCTCTTTCTTGTTTATCTTCTTTAGGTGTATAGATTTCAGTATGTTTATCCTATCTTATAGGTCTATATAAGTGAGTATTGTGCTTTCAAGTGATTCTATAAAATGTCAATAAATCAAAACCATTTTATGTGCACAAAATACTTGCCGGCATTTTTACCCACAGCTGAACTTCTTGTATTAGCAAATACAAAATTTGTATTTGTATTGCATTTACTTTTTGTTTGTTTGTTTGTTTTTCAAGACAGGATTTCTCTGTATGGCCCAGGCTGTTCTGGATTTGCTTTGTAGATCTGCCTCTGTCCCTGTAATCCTCTGCTGGGATTACAAGTGTGAACATCTATCCTAGTCGTTGTATTGCGTTTAATAAATGATTTAGGAAGATGTTACTGATTTGTTATTCATCGATTTATGTATGCATAAACTATAGTAACATTAAAATACCTCAATCTGAGAATAATCCCCTACCTTTATCAACACAATACAGTATCTAATAATATTTTATTTTTGTTGATAAAATTTATTTTGCATAT
>JAQQSO010004633.1:0-12628 GCA_028658305.1 Pachyuromys duprasi | reverse complement strand
TTGGCTCCTGTGTTCCTCTCCCCTAACCCCACTGTCTCCTGCCCATAGCTCTGCATTGTCCAGACCACAGCCACTACACCCACTGCCTACCTCCTTGTCTGCCTTCCTGCTTGGACCCAGAAGGCCACTGTGAGGGCTTCAGCACCCACACCCCTGCCACCTGCAAGGAGGGCTGTGTCTGTGACCCTGGCTTTGTGCTACATGAAGACTTGTGTCTCCTCAGAATTCACTGTGAATGCAGAGACGCCCATGATGCTCTAATTCCAGTGAGTGGGCATGGAGATTGGGGTTGGTGGGAGACGGGAAGTGGCATAATGTGTGAAACATTTGCTGAAGAGAGCTCAGTGGAAAATGGGTTGCCCACACCCCAATCTGAGCACCCGTGTTTGATCTATACCATCAGTGTAAGCCTTCGTGGTATGTGTGTAACACAGGGCTCATGCTGACAGATGGAAAGCAGGGACTGCATTATTCCTAGAAACATATGTAGATAGGAGTAAATGACAGCAGTACAGAGAGGAGGGAGAATGAGAGGAAAGGAGACAGGGAGGGAAGCAGAAGAGAGTCTCAGTGCAAGGTAAAGCTGAGGACCAATTTTCAAGATTGTCCTCTGACCTCTAAATATACCTGTGTTTCTATCCCCCATAAACACACAAAACTGTGTAAAAAGTGAGATTGAGGCCCACATTTTCATTCCTTCTGCTTCTCTCCACCTGGGAGGCTCCTGTCTGTTCAGCTAGTCTTGTAGTGTAAACATTCTAGAACATGCCATGGCCTCAGGGCCTCCAGGGGGATTCTAGCCCAGTCTCTAAAACTGCTCTGAGGCCCACAGATCTCAGTAATATGTCCTAGGTAACTGCTCTGCCTCTAAGACACAATACCATGTTTTACTGGAAGATTTTAAGCATGTGCTCTACCTTTCAGCCACACTCCCAAATTCTATTGGATGGTTCTGATAAGGCCCTATACGTCTAAGGAGCACCCCAGGTTCTATTGTCAAATTTTGGACAGTTGTTCTATATCTAGCTGTATCCACAGAATCTATTGGAAGATTCTGTGCAGCTGCTCTTCCTTAAGCCACACCCACATTTTCTATTGAAAGATTCTGCAAGGTTATTCTACTTCCAGGCCACAATTTACAGACCACCCTGCTACCACTTATCACTCATGTTCAAGGCAAAGGTTATGCCTTAACCTAAGCTCCCAGACCCCAGGAGAGGACTCCAGGGCTGAGTTCTATCACTGGAGTCATGGCCTTAGCTCCTTACTGGAGTATTCTAAGCATTCAGTGAGCTATACCCACAGCTTTCCATGTACCCCCCTCCTCACAATACCTTCCGTTCATAGTTGGCTACATGAATATACAGAGACAGACAGGGAGGGCAAGGATAGCGCCCTAGAATAGTAGGAGGCAAGGCTGTCTTTCTGTAATCTAACCTATGCCCCTGCTTCCTTTCCCATGCCTTCTGCAGGCAGGCAAGTCCTGGATCTCCAGGGGCTGTACCCAGAGCTGCACCTGCACAGGAGGTGTCATCCACTGTCAGGATTTCCAGTGTCCTGTAGAGTCTAACTGTAGAAACACTGAGGATGGCCACAGTAACTGCTTCAAAATCAGTAAGGGAGCCAAGGAGGAAGTGGGGAGGGTGTGTTCATGGCTGGAAGGTTGAGAGGCAGGCCCAGAAGGAGCTTAGACCACTGGGCCTGTGAGATCTGGGAGAAGAGGTACCACAGTAAGAGTGGAGTGTGGGACCCTTGGCCTGGCAGGCTCCCTTCTCACTGTGAGCCCTCAGTTGTCAGTCTCCACATTACCCTGGCAGGACCCTTCTTCTTGTTGAAGATGTAATCTTCAATTCCACGTATACTGGTGTGTCTGTACATGGGTAGGTGCACCTGAGTCAGGGCATGGCTGAGCCACAAGAGGACTTCAGGTGCCCTTGGGCTGGAGTTACATGACATTTCTGAGCAGGCCAAATGTAACTTGGATCCACCGCAAGAGCACAAGTCCTCCAAACCGATGATCCATCTCTCCAGCCCCAAGTGACCCATTCTTACTTTACTTCTGTAGGACTTGGCACTAAGGTCACCCTCAGTAAATGTTAGCTGAAGGAGGAAGATGGGAGGGAGGGAGCTCTCCACTCTCAGCTTTCAGCCTCCTCTGGTCTCTGTCCCTTGCTTTGGCTCCTGTGGTCCTCTCCTTAACCCTGCTGTCTCCTGCCCATAGCTCTGCATTGTCCAGACCACAGCCACTACACCCACTGCCTACCTCCTTGTCTGCCTTCCTGCTTGGACCCAGAAGGCCACTGTGAGGGCTTCAGCACCCACGCCCACTCCACTTGCAAGGAGGGCTGTGTCTGTGACCCTGGCTTTGTGCTGCATGAGGATGTGTGTCTCCTCAGAATTCACTGTGAATGCAGAGACGACCATGATGCTATCATCCCGGTGAGTGGGCATGGAGAGTGGGTTGTTGGGAGACAGAACGTGTCACAATGTGTGAAACATTTGCTGAAGAGAGCTCAGTGGAAAAGTGGTTTACCCACAACCAAACGTAGATACCTGTGTTTGAATCTATACCATCAGTGTAAGCCTTGGTGGTGAGTATGTAACACAGGGCTCCTGCTAGGGGATGGGAAGCAGGGATCAGATGATTCTCAGAAATGTGTGTAGTTTAGACTTAATGAAAGCAGTAAAGAGAAGAGTGAAGGATAGGATGAAAAGAGACAGGGAGGAAAGCAGAAAAGAGAGTCTTAGTGCATATTGACGCTAAGGACCAATATTCAAGATAGTCTTCTGACCTGCAAATATACCTGTGTTTCTATCTTACATAAACACAGAAAACTTCCTTTAAAAAGTGAGATTGAGGCCCACATTTTTCATTCCTTTTGCTTTTCTCTACCTCAAAGGCTCCTGTCTGTTCAGGTAGTCTTGTAGTGTAAACATTCTAGAACATGCCATGGCCTCAGGTCCTACAGGGAGATTCTAGTCTACTGCTCTACAACTGCTCTGTACACAAGACCTCAGTGGTGTGTCCTAGGAAATTGCTCTACCTAAAAGCCACACCAATATCTTCTATTGGAAGATTCTGCAAGGTTGTGCTACTCCCAGGCCACAATGTAATGGCCACCGGCTACCATATATTAACCTAAGCTCCCAGACCCCAGGGTGAGGACTCTAGGGCTGAACTCTATCACTGAGTCCTGGCTGTAGCCCCTTACTGGAGCATTCTAAGCATGCAGTGAGCTATACCCACACCCTCCCAAGCACCTCCCCTGTCCCAACACCTTCCTTTCATAGTTGGCTACATGAATATTCAGACAGACTGGAGGGTAAGGATAGCGCCCTCCAACAGGAGGCAAGGCTGTGTTTCTCTAATCTACCCTATATCACTGCTTCTTTTCCTGTGACTTCTGCAGGCAGGCAAGTCCTGGATCTCCAGGGGCTGTACCCAGAGCTGCACCTGCACAGGAGGTGTCATCCACTGTCACGATTTCCACTGTCCCTTAGAGTCTGACTGCAGAGACACTGAGGATGGCCACAGTAACTGCTTCAAAATCAGTAAGGGAGCCATGGGGGAAGGTGGGGAGGGTGTGCTCATGGCTGGAGGGATGAGAGGCAGGCCCAGAAGGAGCTTAGACCCGTGGGCCTGTGAGATCTGGGAGAAGAGGTACCACAGTGAGAGTGGAGTGTGGGACAATTGGCCTGGCAGGCTCCCTTCTCACTGTGAGCCCTCAGCTGTCAGTCTCCACATTACCCTGGAAGGACCCTTCTTCCTGTTGAAGATGTAATCTTCAATTCCAAGTATACTGGTGTGTCTGTATATGGGTAGGTGCACCTGAATCAGGGCATGGCTGAGCCACAAGAGGACATCAGGTGCCCTCAGGCTGGAGTTGCATGACATTTTCTGAGCAGGCCAACTGTAACATGTGCCCACCGCAAGAGCACAAGTACTCCAAACTGACAAGCTATCTCTCCAGCCCCAAGTGACCCATTCTTACTTTGCTTCCTTAGGGCTTGGCACAAAGTTCACACTCAGTAAATGTTAGCTGAGGGAATAACATGGGAGGGAGCTCTTCACTCAGCTTTTATCCTATTCTGGTCTCTGTCCCTTGCTTTGGCTCCTGTGTTCCTCTCCCCTAACGCCACTGTCTCCTGCCCATAGCTCTGCATTGTCCAGACCACAGCCACTACACCCACTGCCTACCTCCTTGTCTGCCTTCCTGCTGGGACCCAGAAGGCCACTGTGAAGGCTTCAGCACCCACACCCCTGCCATCTGCAAGGAGGGCTGTGTCTGTGACCCTGGCTTTGTGCTGCATGAAGATGTGTGTCTCCTCAGAATTCACTGTGAATGCAGAGACGCCCATGGTGCTCTCATCCCTGTGAGTGGGCATGGAGAGTGGGGTTGGTGGGAAACACGAAGTGGCACAGTGTGTGGAACATTTGCTGAAGGGAGCTCAGTGGAAAATGGTTTACCCACACACGAACGTGAGCACCTGTGTTTGAATCTATACCATCAGGGTAAGCCTTGGTGGTGTGTGTGTAACACAGGGTTCATGCTGGGAGATGGGAAGCAGGGACCAAATGATTCCTAGAAAAGTGTGTAGGTAGGAGTAAATGACAACAGTACAGAGAGGAGGGAGGATGAGAGGAAAGGAGACAGGGAGGGAACCAGAAGAGAGAGTCTCAATGTAAAGTAAAGCCGAAGACCAATGTTCAAGATTGTCCTCTGACTTGAAAACCTACCTGTGTTTCTATCCCCCATAAACACACAATCTCTGTATAAGAAGTGAGATTGAGGCCCACGTTGTCATTCCTTCTGCTTTTCTCCACCTCGGAGGTTCCTGTCTGTTCAGCTAGTCTTGCAGTTTAAAGGTTCTAGAACATGCCATTGCCTCAGGCTGTCTATGGAGATCTTAGTCAATTTCTCTAGAACTGCTATGTAGTCCGTATACCTGAGTTATATGTCTTGGTAATTGCCTTACCTCTAAGCCAGATGCCCAGGTTCTTTTGTAAGAGTCTGAGGAAGTCTTCACCTCTAAGTCAAACCTCCAAATACTATAGGATGATTCAGAGCAGGTGCTCTAGTCTAAGCCACATTCACAGATTCTATTGGATGATTCTGGGCAGCTGCTCTTCCTGTAAGCTCCACTGTTTTCTATACGAAGATTCTATCAAGTTGTTCTATTCCAGGCTATAATCTAATGACCACTCTACTACGACTTATCACTAGGATTCTTGGCAAAGGTTCTACATTAACCTAAGCTCCCTGACCCCAGGGTGATGATTATAGGGCTCAACTCTATCACTGAGTCCTGGCTTAGGCCCTTACTGGAGCATTCAAAGCACACAATGAACTATGCCCACAGCTTTCCTGCACCTCTCCTCCCCCAATACCTTCCTTTCATAGATGCCTACATGAATATACACAGACAGACCAGGAGAGTAAGGATAGCGCCCTCAGACAGGAGGCAAGTTTGTCTTTCTATTATCTAACCTATGCCCTCTACTTACTTTCCTGTTCCTTCTGCAGGCAGGCAAGACCTGGATATCCAGGGGCTGTACCCAGAGCTGCACCTGCACAGGAGGTGTCGTCCACTGTCAGGATTTCCACTGTCCCTTAGAGTCTGACTGCAGAGACACTGAGGATGGCCACAGTAACTGCTTCAAAATCAGTAAGGGAGCCATGGGGGAAGTGGAGAGGGTGTGCTCATGGCTGGAAGGATGAGAGGCAGGCCCAGAAGGAGCTTAGACCCCTGGGCCTGTGAGATCTTGGAGAAGAGGTACCACAGTGAGAGTGGAGTGTGGGACCCTTGGCTGAGCAGGCTCCCTTCTCACTGTGAGCCCTCAGCTGTCAGTCTCCACATTACCCTGAAAGGACCCTTCTTCCTGTTGAAGATGTAATCTTCAATTCCACGTATACTGGTGTGTCTGTACATGGGTAGGTACACCTGAGCCACAAGAGGACTTCAGGTGCCCTTGGGCTGGAGTTACATGACATTTCTGAGCAGGCCAAATGTAACTTGGATCCACCGCAAGAGCACAAGTCCTCCAAACCGATGATCCATCTCTCCAGCCCCAAGTGACCCATTCTTACTTTGCTTCCTTAGGGCTTGGCACAAAGTTCACCCTCAGTAAATGTTAGCTGAAGGAGTAAAATAGGAGCATTCTGCCTTCTCTGGTCTCTGTCCCTTGCTTTGGCTCCTGTGTTCCTCTCCCCTAACCCCACTGTCTCCTGCCCATAGCTCTGCATTGTCCAGACCACAGCCACTACACCCACTGCCTACCTCCTTGTCTGCCTTCCTGCTTGGACCCAGAAGGCCACTGTGAGGGCTTCAGCACCCTCGGCCCCTCCACCTGCAAGGAGGGCTGTGCCTGTGACCCTGGCTTTGTGCTACATGAGGACGTGTGTCTCCTCAAAACTCACTGTGAATGCAGAGACGACCATGGTGCTATCATCCCGGTGCGTGGGCATGGAGAGTGGGGTTGGTGGGAAACAGGAAGTGGCACAGTGTGTGAAACATTTGCTGAAGGGAGCTCAGTGGAAAATGGTTTACTCACACATCAACGTGCCCACCGATGTTTGAATCTATACCATCAGTGTAAGCCTTGGTGGTGTGTGTGTAACACAGGGTTCATGCTGGGAGATGGGAAGCAGGGACTGCATGATTCCTAGAAATGTTTGTAAATGACAACAGTAAATGCCAATGGTAAAGAGAGGAGGGAGGGATGAGAGGAAAGGAGACAGGGAGGGAAACAAAGAGAAAGGCTCAGTGCAAAGTAAGGCTAAGGACCATGTTCAAGATTGTCTGTGACCTGCAAAGATACATGTGTTTCTATCCACCATAAACACACGAAATTCTGTGTAAGAAGCGTGACTGAGGTCCACGTTTTTCATTTCATCTGCTTCTCTCCATTTGGGAGGCTCCTGTCTATTCACCTTGTAGTGTAAAGGTTCTAGAACACACTATGGCCTCAGAGCCTCCAGGGGGAATCTAGTCAAGTGCTCTACAACTGCTCTGTAATCCAAGACCTCAGTGATGTGTCCTTGGTAATTGATCTACCTCTAAGCCACACCCCCAGGTTTTATTTGAAGATTCTGAACAGGTGCTCTACCTCTAAGGCACATACCCAGATTCTATTGGTTGATTCTGGGCAAGTTCTCTACCTCTAGGCCACAGCCCAATTTCTTTTGGATTATTGAAGAAAGGAGCTCTAACTCTAAGTCACACCCAAATTTTCTATTGGGAGATTCTGCATGGTTGTTCTAATTCCAGGCAAGAGTCTAATTTTCACCCTGCAATTGCTTATCACTAGGATCCTTGGCAAATGTTGTACATAACCCTAAGCTCCAAAACCATAGGGGGAGGACTCTAGGGCTGATCTCTATCACTGAGTTCTGGCCTTAGCCCCTTAAGGGAGCATTCTAAGCATGCAGTGAGCTATGCCTACACCCTCCCATGTACCATCCCTCCCTCAATACCTTCCTTTCATAGTTGACTACATGAGTATACACAGACAAACCAGGTGGGCAAGGATAGCACCCTGAGACAGGAGGCAAGGCTGTCTTTCTCTAATCTACCCTATGCCCCTGCTTCCTTTCCCATGCCTTCTGCAGGCAGGCAAGTCCTGGATCTCCAGGGGCTGTACCCAGAGCTGCACCTGCACAGGAGGTGTCATCCACTGTCAGGATTTCCACTGTCCCTTAGAGTCTGACTGCAGAGACACTGAGGATGGCCACAGTAACTGCTTCAAAATCAGTAAGGGAGCCATGGGGGAAGGTGGGGAGGGTGTGCTCATGGCTGGAGGGATGAGAGGCAGGCCCAGAAGGAGCTTAGACCCCTGGGTCTGTGAGATCTGATAGAAGAGGTACCACAGTGTAAGCGGAGTGTGGGACCCTTGGCTGAGCAGGCTCCCTTCTCACTGTGAGCCCTCAGCTGTCAGTCTCCACATTATCCTGGCAGGACCCTTCTTCCTGTTGAAGATATGATCTTCAATTCCACATATACTGGTGTGTCTGTACATGGGTAGGTACACCTGAGTCAAGGCATGGCTGAGCCACAAGAGGAGGCTAGAGTTACGTGACATTTCTGAGCAGGCCAAATGTAACTTGGGTCCACCGCAAGAGCACAAGTCCTCCAAACCGATGAGCCATCTCTCCAGCCCCAAGTGACCCATTCTTACTTTGCTTCCTTAGGGCTTGGCACTAAGGTCACCCTCAGTAAATGTTAGTTGAAGGAGTAAAAGCGGAGGGAGGGAGCTCTCCACTCTCAGCTTTTAGCCTCCTCTGGTCTCTGTCCCTTGCTTTAGCTCCTGTGTTCCTCTCCCCTAACCCCGCTGTTTCCTGCCCATAGCTCTACATTGTCCAGACCACAGCCACTACACCCACTGCCTACCTCCTTGTCTGCCTTCTTGCTGGGACCCAGAAGGCCACTGTGAAGGCTTCAGCACCCACGGCCCCTCCACCTGCAAGGAGGGCTGTGTCTGTGACCCTGGCTTTGTGCTGCATGAGGACGTGTGTCTACTCAGAATTCACTGTGAATGCAGAGATGACCATGATGCTATCATCCCGGTGAGTGGTAATGGAGAGTGGGGTTGGTGGAAGACAGGAACTGGCACAATGTGTAAAACATTTGCTGAAGAGATCTCAGTGAAAATGGTTTGCCCACAACCCAACGCGAGCACCTGGGTTTGAATCTATACTATCAGTGTAAGCCTTGGTGTTGTGTGTGTAACACAGGGCTCATTTGGAGAGATGGGAAGCAGGGACTGGATGATACCCATAAAAGTGTGTAGGTAGGAGTAATTGACAACGGTAAAGAAAGGAGGGAAGGATGAGATGAAAGGAGACAGGGAGGAAGACAGAAGAAAGGGGCTCAGTACAAAGTAAATCTGAGAACCAATGTTCAAGATTGTCCTCTGACCTCTAAATATACCTGTTTTTCTATCCCCAATAAACACACAAAACTCCATGTAAAAAGTGAGATTGAGGGCCACATTGTCATTCCTTCTGCTTCTCTCCACATCGGAGGCTCCTGTCTGTTCTGCTAGTCTTGCAGTGTAAAGGTTTTAGAACATGCCATCGCCACAGGGCCTCCAGGGGGATTCTAGCCCAGTCTCTATAACTGCTCTGAGGTCCACAGATCTCATTGATGTGTCCTAGGTAACTGCTCTGTCTCTAAGGCAGAACACTGGGTTTTATTGGAAGATTTTGAGCATGTGCTCTACCTTTAAGTCACCCTACCCCCCAAATTCTATTTGACGAATATGGATAGGAGTTTTAACTCTAAGCCACAACCCCATTTTCATTTGGACAAATCTGCAAGCTTGTTCTACTAACAGGACACAATGTAATGACCACCCCCACTACCACTTAGCAGTAATGTTCTTTCAATGATTCTACATTAACCTAAGCTGCAAGACCAAAGATAAGGACTCTAGGGCTGAACTCTATCATTGTGTCCTGGCCTCAGCCCTTACCGGAGTATTATAACATGCAGCAAGCTATGGTCACATCTCCCATGAACCTATCCCCCACAACACCTTCCTTTCATAGTTGGCTACATGAATATAAACAAACAGAGCAGGAGGGCAAGCATAGCGCCCTCCTCTCTAATCTACCTTATGCCCCTGTTTCCTTTCCCATGCCTTCTGCAGGCTGGCAAGTCCTGGATCTCCAGGGGCTGTACCCAGAGCTGCACCTGCACAGGAGGTGTCATCCAGTGTCACGATTTCCACTGTCCCTTAGAGTCTGACTGCAGAGACACTGAGGATGGCCACAGTAACTGCTTCAAAATCAGTAAGGGAGCCATGGGGGAAGGTGGGGAGGGTGTGCTCATGGGTGGAAGGTTGAGAGGCAGGCCCAGAAGGAGCTTAGACCCCTGGGTCTGTGAGATCTGATAGAAGAGGTACCACAGTGAGAGTGGAGTGTGGGACCCTTGGCCTGGCAGGCTCCCTTCTCACTGTGAGCCCTCAGCTGTCAGTCTCCACATTACCCTGGAAGGACCCTTCTTCCTGTTGAAGATGTAATCTTCAATTCCACATATACTGGTGTGTCTGTACAGGGGTAGGTGCACCTGAGTCAGGCCATGGCTGAGCCACAAGAGGACATCAGGTGCTCTTGGGCTGGAGTTAGATGACATTTCTGAGCAGGCCAAATGTAACTTGGGTCCACCGCAAGAGCACAAGTCCTCCAAACCGACGATCCTTTTCTCCAGTCCCAAGTGACCCATTTTTCTTTGCTTTCTTACGACTTGGCACTAAGGTCACCCTCAGTAAATGTTAACTGAACCAGGAATACAGGAGGGAGGAGCTTCACTACTCTCAGCTTTCAGCCTCCTCTGGTCTACATCCCTTGCTTTGGCCCCGGTGGTCCTCTCCCCTAACCCCACTGTCTTCTGCCCATAGCTCTACATTGTCCAGACCACAGCCACTACACCCACTGCCTACCTCCTTGTCTGCCTTCCTGCTGGGACCCAGAAGGCCACTGTGAAGGCTTCAGCACCCACGGCCCCTCCACCTGCAAGGAGGGCTGTGTCTGTGACCCTGGCTTTGTGCTACATGAGGACATGTGTCTCCTCAGAATTCACTGTGAATGCAGAGATGACCATGATGCTATCATCCCGGTGAGTGGGCATGGAGAGTGGGGTTGGTGCAAGACAGGAAGTGGCACAATGTGTGAAGCATTTGCTGAAGGGAGCTCAGTGGAAAATGGTTTGCCCACACACCAACGTGAGTACATGTGTTTGAATCTATACCATCAGTGTAAGGCTTGGTGCTGTGTGTGTGTAACACAGGGCTCCTCCTGAGAGATGAGAAGCTGTGACTAGATGATTCCTAGAAAAGTGTGTAGGTAGGAGTAAATGACATTGGTAAAGAGAGGAGAGAGTGATGAGGGGAAAGGAGACAGGGAGGAAAGCAGCAGAGAGAGTCTCAGTGCAAAGTAAAGCTGAGGACCAATGTTGAAGATTGCCCTCTGACCTGCAAACATACCTGTGTTTCTATACCCATGAACACACAAAACTCTGTGTAAAAAATGAGATTGAGCCCACCTTTTCATTCCTTCTGCTTCTCTCCATCTGGAAGGCTCCTGTCTTTCTAGCTAGTCTTGTAGTGTAAAGGTTCTAGAACTCTCTATGGCCTCAGGGCCTCCAGGGAGAGTTTAGTCAAGTGCTCGACAACTGCTCTGTGGTCTCCCATCCTCAGTGATGTGTTCTAGGTAATTGCACTATCTCTAAGCCACAACCCTGGGTTCTACTGGACAATTCTGAGGAGGTGCTCTACCTCTGAGCCACACTCTCACATTCTATTAGACAGTTTTGCGTGGTTGTTCTAATCACATGGTTGTTCTATTCACAGCCACAGCCTTCTGATCATCCTGTGAACACTTAACACTAGTATTCTAGGAAAAGGGTCTACATTAACCTAAGCTCCCAGATCCCAGGATGACGACTATAGGGCTGAACTTTATCCCTGAGTCCTGGCCTTAGCTCCTTACTGGAGCATTCTTAGCATGCAATGAGCAAGGCCACCAACCTCCCATGCCGATCACCTACCCCAATACCTTCCTTGCAGAGTTGGCTGCATGAATATACACAGACAGACCAGGAGGGCAAGGAAAGCGCCCTCAGAAAAGAGGCAAGGTTGTCTTTCCCTAATCTACCCAACGCACCTATTTCCTTTACCTTGCCTTCTGCAGGCTGGCAAGACCTGGATCTCCAGGGGCTGTACCCAGAGCTGCACCTGCACAGGAGGTGTCATCCACTGTCAGGATTTCCACTGTCCCTTGGAGTCTGACTGCAGAGACACTGAGGATGGCCACAGTAACTGCTTCAAAATCAGTAAGGGAGCCATGGGGGAAGGTGGGGAGAGTGTGTTCATGGCTGGAAGGATGAGAGGCAGGCCCAGAAGGAGATTATGCCCCTGAACCTGTGAGATCTGACAGAAAGGTACCACAGTGAGAGTGGAGTGTGGGACCCTTGGCCTGGCAGAATCCCTTCTCACTGTGAGCCCTCAGCTGTCAGTCTCCACATTATCCTGGAAGGACCCTTCTTCCTGTTGAAGATATAATCTTCAATTCCACATATATTGGTATGTCTATTCATGGGTAGGTGTATGAGTCAGGCCATGGCTGAGCCACAAGAGGACATCAGGTGCCCTTGGGCTGGAGTTACATGACATTTCTGAGCAGGCCAACTGTAACTTGGATCCACCGCAAGAGCACAAGTCCTCCAAACTGATGAGCCATCTCTCCAGCCCCAAGTGACCCATTCTGACTTTGCTTCCTTAGGACTTGGCACTAAGTTCAACCTCAGTAAATGTTAGCTGAAGGAGGAAGCCAGGAGGGAGGGAGCTCTCCACTCTCAGCTTTCAGCCACCTCTGGTCTCTGTCTCTTGCTTTGGCTCCTGTGGTCCTCTCCCCTAACCCCACTTTCTCTTGCCCATAGCTCTGCATTGTCCAGACCACAGCCACTACACCCACTGCCTACCTCCTTGTCTGCCTTCCTGCTTGGACCCAGAAGGCCACTGTGAAGGCTTCAGCACCCACACCCCTGCCACCTGCAAGGAGGGCTGTGTCTGTGACCCTGGCTTTGTGCTGCATGAGGACGTGTGTAAACTCAGAATTCACTGTGAATG
>JAQQSO010004631.1:0-12629 GCA_028658305.1 Pachyuromys duprasi | reverse complement strand
TTCAAAGTACCTAACCTGTGATTGAGATAAAAATAAATAAATTAAAAAAAAAACCCTAAGACAGGAGGATTCCCAAAAAATAAAAAAATAATCTATCCTAAAAAAAAAAAAAAAAAAAAAAAAGAGGCTTCTTTGATGAATGGGTGGCAACTATACTTACCATGGGTATAATAATAAGATTTAGAATGTAATGAAAAATTGTTTTGATTCTTTTCTAGTACCCATAACCTCTCTAGCCCAGGGAAGCTGGCTAGGTTTCTAGTAGAAGGCACGATTTCCCTCCTGTTGAGAGGGCCTTAAGTTCAATTAGATAGCTGTTGGTTATCACCAACATGTGAGTGACATTTCCTGCACCTTACAGATATCTTGTCATGTGAGTCACTGTCAGGATTCATGGATGTTTCATCTGGTAGCTCTATTTATTTCTTTACAAACAACACAAAAGTTGTTTGATAGACCGTCAAGTAACTTATATTCCCGAAAATTATATACAACACACATATCTTAAAGGAAGTTAAGCCACTGGGCTGACAATGCATCTGACAAGATCCATATACTAACAACCTCTGTACCAGGCATGTTAATCCTTCTTTAAATGCTTGGCCAGGTAGTTGAACTGACGCCAAAAAGAATATAGACTATCAGTTTAGCCCTCAGTCACTTCTCAGGGTCAAGGGTAGGACATTTTATATGTATATATAAATGATAACTGTGTTTTACTGTCTTAAAATAAATTTACATCCATTAAGAGAGGGAGGAAGGGATGGAAGGAGGGAGGGAGGACAGAGGGAGAGGGAAGAGAAAATAAAAAAAAAACTGAGGTGTCAAGTTTTACTTTGTAAACTTGTGTTGGAAAGTTCCCAGAGTGCCACTAGAGGGCAGTGCTTAGCAGAAACAGTAGGAAAATTAAGGACTACAGAACTTAATGAAAATAGGGGAAGTTAGTAAGACTTGGGGAGAACAAGAGCTCCACAAAGACCAAATTGAGCAGAGCACAGGGGTCTTATACGAGACAGTTTCTTCAAACAAGGACCATGTATGGATATGGCCTAGAACCCCTGCTCAGATGTGGCCCATGGTAGCTCGGTGTCCAACTGAAGACCCTAGGAAGGGAAACAGGGACTGTTTCAGTCATGAACTTGATGACTGGCTCTTTGACCCTCCCCCACACACACCAGGGAGTAACAGCCTGGCTAGATCCCAGGGGAGGACATTGCAGCCAGCTCTGAGGAGACAAGATGAACTGGGGTCGGATGGGAAGGGGAGGAGGTCCTCCCCTGTTGGTGGGCTTGGAGGGGCCAGGGAGGAGATAAGGGAGGGATGGGGAGAGTGAGAGGGAATGAAGGAGGGGGCTTAAGCCTGGGATGCAAAGTACCTAACCTGTGATTAATATAAAAATAAATAAATTACATTTAAAAAAAGAAAAAAAGAAAATATTTTAAAAAAGAAAGAAATGAATAGAACAGTGTGGACAAGAACAAAGAAAAGCCAAAGAACGAGAAAACCAGAGAGAGAGAGAGAGGACTCAAGACTTAGGCTTTTTTTTTTTTTTCCTTTTTGGCAGAAGCAGCACAGGGCTCTGTCTAGCTTTCTTTTCATACATATTTTGCTGCAATATCATCTTTGTCATCTGTCCAGAAAAAGGTTGAGTTCACTTATGTCAGTAAAGGCACTGCTGTGTGTGTGTTGAAACTAAAATAATTTTGTTTCAATGATTAAATAACAACCTTAGGGATAATGTTAATGTATTGCTTAGCTAATTTAATGGAAGGAAATGTTTAAAATAAATACGACTATGGAAGCAAAAAAAAAAACAGCAACCTACTTTAAAGTTTTTAATATGGCTTCTTTTTAAAATGGGGAAGAAGCTCTAAGGAACTGTCTTTGATGATGCATCATCTGAGTTTCTAGTGTTCCATTCAAATTTTTCTTGCTTAATTCAAGTAAAAAAAATTCCTGCAATTGTAGGTAGGCAGATGGGTCTTCCTGTAGATTTGGTGTTTGTGTGAAGTAGTGTAAATATTTTAGAAGATTGACTTCATACCAACTTATGTAGTTACTACATTTTCAGGTGTATTTCCAAAAACAACAACAAACAAAGGGTAAGATTACAGACGGAAATTTAACTGTATCAAGTTTAACTTTCTTTTTCTTCTTTTACCACTTTTTAACTTTTTTTTACAATTTATTCATTATATATCCTAGTTGAAGCCCTCTTCCCTAACTCATCCCAGTTCACCCTCTCTCCTTCTTCTTCCCATTCCCTTCCCCTCGTCCACTGAAATGAGTTCTCCTCTGCTGCCATCTGCCCAGAGCTTATCAAGTCTCATCAAGACTGCCTGGATCCTCTTCCTCTGTGGCCTGGGAAGGCCACATCACCAGGGGCAAGCATTCAAAGAGCAGACAACCAAATTCATGACAATGGCATCCCCTGCTCCCCTTACTCAGACACCCTCATGAAGACTGAGCTGCCAATCCGCTACATCTGAGCAGGGGGTCCAGGTCTTCTCCACACCTGGTTGGTGCATCAGTCTCTGCAAGACCACCTGAAATACGACTCAGGTTTCAAAAACAAGGAAATCCATTTGCAGGCAAATGGATGGAACTAGAGAAGATCATCCTGAGTGAGGTAACATGCATGGTATACACTCTAAAGCAGATATTAGCCATATAATATAGGATAGCCACACTAAAATCTACAAACCTAAAGAAGCTAAACAACAATGAAGACCCCAGGGAGGATGCTTAAATCTCATTCAGAATGGCAACAAGATAGACATCAGATGCAGTGGAAGAGGGGGAACAGGATGGGTGCCTTATATAGAGAGGATCTTTTGAAAGGCTCCATCTAACACGGGACTGAAGCAGATGCTGAGACTCACAGCCAAACATTAGGCAGAGCACAGGGAGCCATATGGAAAAAGGGAGGGGGTGGTAAATGGACACAGAGGGGAATGGAGCCCCACATGGCAGAGACCAACAAAGCTAAAAAATCTGAGCCAAGGATAACTTTATTTTTTTTATTTTATTTTTTAAATTTATTTATTTTTATCTCAATCACAGGTTAGGTACTTTGAATCCCAGGCGTAGCCCCCTCCCTCATTCCCTTCTACCTTCCCACTCCCTCCCTCATCTCCCTCTTCCCTGCCCCCTCCAAGTCCACCAACAGGGGAGGGACCTCCTTCCCTTCCATCCAACCCCAGCTTATCCTGTCTCCTCAGGGCTGGCTGCAATGTCCTCCCCTGGGATCTAGCCAGTCTGTCACTCCCTGGCTTGTATGGGGGAGGGTCAAAGAGTCAGCCATCAAGATCATGACTGAAACAGTCCCTGTTTCCCTGAATAGGGTCTTCAGTCCTACACCGAGCTATCATAGGCCCCATCTGAGTGGGGGTTCCAGGCCACATCCACACATGGTCAAGGATAACTTTAAGTGTCAATGGATGAAATAATCTAATCATGAACCAGATGCTGAGGACTAGTAAGGTGGCTCAACGAGAAAAGGTCATCACCAAGAGTGATGACCTTCATTCAACCTTGGTTCCCTATGAAGAGCCAGATACCCAGCTACAAGGGAATCCTGAATAACATAAAAGAAATGGAATGTTAAATGTTAAATGTTAAATGTGGGGACTGGGTGTGACAGTGGTTTCTTTGTATGCTAGTTTTTTTTGTGTTCCCAGAGAAGTAATCCATTTTGTCATTCTCCATAACTCCACCAGGCACTGTTTTGAATAAAGAATAGTTAGAGGGACATAGATAGATTAGGAAAGTAAAAGCGGGTGTCCTGAAATGGTACTTCCTGTTTCCAGAGATTTTGTTAGGGGAAATAGCTGGAAGGCACTAGGGCAAGTATCTAGACAAGACCAGTAGGGACAAGGGGAGGACCCAGGAACTCTAAAAATTCCTCAAGCCAGTGTCTAAAGTACTTTCAGCCATTAGCCTCTCCTATGCCAGGTATATGAATTATTTTACTACTCTTTTCTTTGTGGCCTGATCTCTTAGTTTGCCTTTCCAGGTCACTAAATTCTTTGTTTGTTCCAGGAAATGAACCAAGAAATCCTCTAGACAACTGCCTTCACTGCCTCCACCACTCCATTACATTTTTTAAGTTTAATTTTTATAATTCTTTCACTTTACATTACATCCCGATTGTAGCCCCCACCCTCATCTCGCAGTCCCACCGCCCTCCCTCTTCTCTCTCTTCTTTTTCCCTATTTCTCAGAAAGAGGGAATCCTCCTCCCCTACCATCCCACCTCAGCCTATCAAGTCTCATTAGGACTGCCTGTATCCTTTTTCTTTGTGACCTGGCAAGCCCTCCCCTCCCCTCCACACACACCAAGGAGAAGTGATCAAAGAGCTGGTGGCAGAGTCCATGTCAGAGACAGCCCCTGCTCCCTTTACTAGGGAACACACATGGAGACTGAGTTCAGATTGGCTACATCTGAGCAGGGGGTCTAGGTCCTCTCCTTGGTACACTATTCTTTGCAGGACCAGATCTGTTGGCTCTGTTGGTCTTCCTATGAAGTGCCTGTTTACTCTGGGTCCTTATATTCCCCACTACTCCTTCCTATGACTTCCTGCACTCTGCCCGAAATTTGGCTGAGAGCTTTAGCATCTGCTAGGTGGAGTTCTTCAGAGGACAACTGGGGAACTTCTAAAGTTATTTATATTTTTAATGTGAGATCTTGGGAATGAATGTGAAAGGAAAGAATGAACTAGAACTTGGTGAGAGTCAGCCTGCACTCGTGAGTGATTTCTTTTTAGAGTCTCTTGTAAATCTAGATTGAAACTTAACCTTAAACTTAGAATTAAATAGATAGAAGTAATTTTAAATTAGTGAAATGGCTACCTAAAATTGACATCAGAAGTTATAACAGGAATACAAACCACGTCAATCTTTGGCTGCAAATGGTAAATGGAACATTTTGATACACATCATTTTATATTCCTATATTTCTAGTATACTTTTTACCAAAAAGGGAGTCTTTCACCATATATGTTTAATGATATACTTAGCAATGGGAAATTAACTTACAAGCACAACTTCTTTATTAAATTTTTATTTTTTTATATTAATTACATTTTATTTGCTTAGTATCCCAGCTATAGCCCCCTCCCTCATTTCCTCCCATGCCCCTCTCCAAGTCCACTGATAGGAGAAGTCCTTCCATCTGACCCTAGCTTATCAGGTTTCATCAGGACTGACTGCAAACCTCTAGGGAGGTTTAGAAGTAGTTGTCCAGGTTCCTAAGACATACAATGTCCATCCTGATTCCATTTCCAGGGTTTGTGATTGTGTGGTGGGAACTTGCACTCAGAACATGGAACACCAAGGTACCCTGCCATCTGCACAGACTGGTGGGCAAAGACTCCTGGTGGGTGCAGAACTGTCACTCATTGGTAAATTGGATAGCCAGGCCCTGACTCAGAGCAAGGACTGAATTCATGCTGGCTGACTTAAACTTCCTTACAAATGATCATCCTTGAAAGCTAGAGGCAATGTTTCCCTCACTTGTCAGGCGGAGTGTGGTGCACAGCAAAGGGAATCTGTTCATTGCATTTACAAAAAAGCAGCGTAGAACATCCCATAAGAATTTCTGTAGCAGAAGCCAGCACTGATTTTTAAAGCACAAGAAAATGATGCATATTCTTGTGCCCAACCCCCAGTCCTGACCATCATTGCAATTCTCATGGCTCAGCACTGCCACAGCCCGTTTCCTGTAGGCTCACACGAAGGCAAAGTTAGCCATATACTCACATGAATCAGCAGTGATAAGTGCCAAGGTATCTGATGGGCTTTCCCAAACTCAAGTAAAAATGAGAAATATTTGTTCTCAGGTTCAATATTCAGAAACCAGAGGTGAACAGATGGGAAATATGTGGCTTTACACTGTTTTCACAAAGTTTCAATGACCCTGTCTTATCTTCTTTAGATTAATGATTACACCACAACACCATATGTAAGACCATGCTCATTCCCTTTTTCCTTTTATAAGTACTCCCTCTTAATATATCTGGTTTCACTTCTTACTTTGCCTTTCATGATGCTATTACTCCTTAGTTAGGTTTTGTGGTATTTATCATTACATGATTTTGAACCAGAGTATGAATTTTTTAAGTGCAAACTGTTTCCTAAAATTTACTTCGATTTATTCCCACTAGTGCTGTATATGTAGAAAGTATGTATTTGGCAAAGAGAGAGCAGATTAGAGAGGCTGCAGGACATGTGGTCTGAACTGCGAGAAAGAGAGGACACTGTCTAGAACATCTGCACTCCATGGCAAGTGTGGATGGCTACTACAGATTCTAGAAGGTCTAAATAGTTTCTTGAACTTTGAATATTTGGCACAATACAGCTGAGTAGCACAGTTGCTTGTGGTGGTTTTTTTGTTTTGTTTTTTTAATCTGGAATAAGTTATTTCATACAATGTCATTTTCTGGGCTGTAATAATTTACTAACAAAGAGATTTTGGCCAGCTGAAGCTGTGCCATAGTTGTTGATCTTAAGGAAAGGAGTGAAGTTTGTCTGAATACTCCCTTCCTTGTGGGTGTTGCTTCTTCTCCTGCTGCCCCACATTCATGAACACAAGGTGAGAAGCCCTCATAGTAAGTTCCCTAGTATCATTCTAGGCCAAGTCCCATTTTCACGTGATCTGAGGTGACCAGGTAAAGAATAGGAACTCTGAGAAAGAGAAGGTACCTTGCTATACCAGGAACACTCATTGGAAGGACCTTATCTTTCCAGGAGTTGGCCAGAGGAAGTACTAGCCAGAACTGAAATTGCATCAGAAACTCTTGAGTCATGCCTTATCCACTGGCTTGTCCCAAAGTTTGCAGTACAATTCCATGTGTGAAAAAGAATAGAAGAATCTCAGAAACTGAATGCCACCATTATGGAGAAGCAGAAAAGCCAGCCGTTCTGAGGCAGCCATCAACCTTTCCCCAGCTCATGTTCTGATTATTCTTGGACACACATGACATGTACATTATATTGAATGAAAATGGAGTATAACAGAAGATTCAGTTCTTCACTCCCACTAGCTGCATTTTCAATGGTGCATCTGTCTTCTGCTCCAGAGGACAGAGACAATAGACAGATTTCACTGTCACAGAAAGGTAACTGGAGCTATTGTGATAGCCTACACTTGCCAATGGCTACATGTTTCCTGAACTGTTTATTTCTAGAAATCCCAAGATGATCCACAGAGCACAGATCATACCAGGTACCTTGTGGTGTTTATTTACATGTAGCTTGTTCAAAGAGAAGCCATCAGAAGAGCAGCAAATCTCATCACAAAATAGCATAAATGACATATTTATATCAAAAATGGAAGAAAAAATAGATGAGAAGAAAGAGATACTGGATTTTCTCAGAAAGAAGAAATTTTCAATTATATCAATAATTCCCAATGAATTTAAAGTTTTAAATTTAGTACATATAAAACCTTCTAATGAACACTTTATTTTTATCGTATTTTGAATAATGAAGTTATATTTACAGTTCCCTAATGAACTTGGGAGAATAGAAAGATGACTGATCCTTACCATCACTCTAATTTTCACAGGCTACATTTTTTTTAATCATTTCCAAGCCTAGAGTTTACAATAAATACAGCAGCTCTTTTTTTTGGCACTGAAAAATGATAAAATAATGCCTATAATCTCAGCACTCTGGGAAGCAGAAGCAGGCAAATTTCTATGCGTTCGAAGCCAGCCTGATCTACAAAGTGAGTCCAGGACAGCCAAGGCTACACAGAGAAACGTTGTCTCAGAAAAAAAAAGATAAAATAAAATGATGAAAACTAGAAAGTAAATAAGTAACTGTAAGCAATATTTCTTTATCATAGTCCCCAAAACAAGTTTACTATGGACAAGAACAATCTGCAAGACAGAGAAAGAAAATTCTATACATTTCTTTCTGACCAGTGCCTTAGGGTATTGTATTTATTGATTGCTTTACTTCCATAAAATTAATGGGCATGCTCTCTTGATCCTTCGTCCACTTCTACTACCTCTTATGTTGTATTCCTGGTGGGCTTCTACTCAAAGCTGTGAAGGTCCTGTCTCCTGCCAGTACATGCCCAGACTGGGCAGCCATTCTCAGGCTGTTGTTCACAGTGGCTCTTGTCTACAGCTGTGCTCAGTGGGCAATCAGGCTCAACTGTCAGCTTCCAGCCTAACTTGTGGACACAGAATATAAATATTTTGGTGATTCTGAAGACTCAGGCAGTGACCAAAGCTGTGCTTACATAATTTTGGGTTCATAAACATTAGTAATACACAATAAAAATTTCCTGAAATTATTTTATTTTTTTGTTAGGATTTTTGTCTCCAGATGATAGTGCATCTGAGAGGGATGTATGTCACCAGGCATCTATTTATAGTTAAGCCTGAGTTCGCTATGTTTAATAATTGGGGGGAAATATGTACTATCTGAGGTAGAGGTTTTATTGTATTTACTGCTTCATTCTTTTTCACATTTTAATTTATTTTTTATTACAATTTATTAATTTTGTATCCCAGCTGTAGCCCCCTCCCTCTTCCCCTCCCAATCCCACCCTTCCTCCCTCTTCTCCTCCCAAGCTCCTCTCCCAGTCCACTAGGATAAACATACTAAAATCTGTACACTTAAAAGAAGCTAAGCAAGGAGGACCCTGGGTAAGATGATCAGTCCTCACTCAGAAGAGCAAACAGGAGAAAGAAGAAACAGAAAACAGGGAAGAGGACAGGAGCCTATCACAGAGGACCTATTAGTGACTCTACCCAGCAGGGTATTGAAGCAGATGCGGAGACTCATAGCCAAACTTTGGGCAGAGATCAGGGAATCTTTTGAAAGAAGGGGGAGATACCAGAACCAACAGATCCAAAAAACCACACACACACACACACACACACACACACACACAAACAACAAAAAACACCTGGGCCCAGGGGACTTTTCAGAGACTGATACTCCAGCCAAGGATATAACCTAGAACCCCTGCCATGTAGTTCATAGCAACTCAGTCTCCTGAGTGGGGTTGCAGGGGTTAGGGGGCAGCCTTACCAGGCCACGGAGGAAGACAATGCAGCCAGTCCTGATATGACTTGATAGGGTCAGATGCTGCTTTATTATTAATGGTCATTCAATAAACTCTTTTTGAATGAGAGAACAGAAGTCCCTGCGTTTTGAGAAAAAATCAGTACCTGTCTTTCCTCTCACTTTCTTTTTTCTGCAATTTTTTTGTGTTATTGTTTGTTTGATTTTTTTTTTTTTTGATATAGGGTCACTTGTATTCCTGGTTGGACTTGAACTCTCTATGTGGCTGAGAATGTCCTTGGATTCAAAATCCTCTTGCCTCTACCTTCTGAGCAGAGAGATTACAGGTGTGTGCTACCATACCTGATGTAAATGGTGCTGAGGAATGGTGTGCTTTTACACGCTACATTTCCAGCCTCCCTCCCCCTTATTGACAATTTCATACTTTTCAAGTGTGTAGTCCAGTGACGTGAAACACACTTACAGTGCTGTGAGACCATCACTCTGCATTGCCAGGTTTCTGTAACCCTAACGTGACATATTGCATTCATTAGAACTAACTTCCTTTTTTACTTCTTCCCAGACCCCAGTAGCTTCTACTCTAGTATCTATTAATTTGACTAATCTAAGTATTTATTTGGCTAAATTTGGCTTACTCCATTTGGCATGATTCTTTCAATTTTATGTCAACCCATATACCAGAAATTCCATTGCTTTTTTTTTGGCTAGAAAATATTCCATCATATGTATATGACACATTGCACTTATCATGTCTTCTTCTCTTTTACAGTTGTTCAAATTCATAATTTTTATAGGATGATAAGACAGTTCTCCACAATTATGTCTTTGTGTGCCAGAGGCTTAGTTGGATCACCATTGTATTTTTTATTATTTTCCTGGTACTTGCTCAGTTGGTATAACTTGTTTTTGGCACTTGAGTTGATGACTTCAATAGTTTCCAAGAAGGAAAAGTTTAAACAGATCTATTACTGTCTGCTTGAAGATAAAAAAATCATTTATTATTTAAAATAGAAATAAACTATCTTTTCTACATGTATTACCCAACCAAGGCAAAAATATAATTCACTGAGAAATGCTCATGCCTCAGGAGGAGTAGATAGCGCTCCTGCAGTGAGCACCGTGGAGCCTCTGCAGCGATCAGCTCTACTCCAAAGATTCACACCCATGCACAAACGGTGCAGGTGGGAGCTTTTATAGCTCATTGAGCAGATTTTGATCCTTTTTGAATGTTCTTGTCAAAGTATTTTATAAGCAATAGAAAAGACATTTCTAATATTTCAAGACAAACGGAAGCAAGACTGAAAATTTCATTCTTTATTCAAAGTTGCCAAATATTTTAAAAAAAACTTGAAAGGCAGTATTAAATATCTGTGTCATTTATAAAAAAGGTTAGTAGGCAGTAAATAAAGATCATATTTATGGACACTTATAAGACTTTGTGTCTGAGGATGGAATTTGTTGTGCTGCTTGAGAGTTTAGAATAGAAGCTGTTTTTCACCAAGACCTCAAGCTGACAACACCCAAGGACTCTTAAATCACTTGCAGTGGATGTGAAGGTGGTGGGACCTGAATCACTACAGTTCTGATTTCAGAAACCTGCTTTCTTCTAAGATATTTCATCTTCAGATATAGGGTAACCTGCTGAAGATATAGTTTTTATTGCTGCGATGAAACACCATGACAAGAAAGCAAGTTGGGGAGCAAAGGGTTTATTCACCTTATTCCATGTCCACAGTCCGTTATGGTAGGAAGTAAAGACAGAACTCAAACAGGACAGCAGCCTGGAGGCATGAGCTGATGCTGAGGCCATGAAGGGGTGCTGCTTATGGGCTTGTTCCTCATGGCTTGTTCATCCTGCTTTCTTATAGAAATCAAGACTAACAGCCCAGGGATTGCCCACCCACAATGGCTGGGCCCTCCCCATCAAACACTAAGAAAGTGCCCTGTAGCCTAATGTACAGCCAACCAGATCTTACAGAGATCGCATAAAGATCTTTCTTTTCTTTTCTTTTCTTTTCTTTCTTCCTTCCTTCCTTCCTTCCTTCCTTCCTTCCTTCTCTCCTTCCTTCCTTTTTCTTTCTTTCTTTCTTTCTTTCTTTCTTTCTTTCTTTCTTTCTTTCTTTCTTTCTTTCTTTCTTTCTTTCTTTCTTCAAGACAGGGTTTCTCTGTGTAGCCTTGGCTGTCCTGGACTCACTTTGTAGATCAGGCTGGGCTGGAACTGGCAGAGATCCTCCTGCCTCTGATCCCAAGTGCTGGGATTAAAGGCGTGCTCTGAAGGTCTCTCTTCTCAGATGATTTTAGCTTGTGTCAAGTTGACACAAAACTAGCTAGGACACCATGTTTCACCATATATATTGATTCTTACAGGCAAACTGCAGGGCAGCTCATGATAATTATAATTAATACTAATCATGTAGAAACAATAATATGCTGTATGAAAGCATAGCTTAATTTAGAAAGTTTCAACTGCTAAAAATAAGTAGAAGTTTTCTATCACTTTTTAGCTACCTACAACTACTGCAAAGGAAAAGAAAATGCATGTAGTCACCCTGAAGAAGTGTTACACAACTTGTTGGCATTTTTTTTTTTTTTTGGTGTTGTGCCGTTCTGTGCACCTTTCAGCTCTATGTCATGTGGAGAGACTGAGGCAGTGCCTGCATTTCATCACCTTTGTGTTGTTTGTTCTTCATTCTCTTTACATGCACAGGTTTCCTTGTAGCAATTGAGCTAACCTTCAGAGCCATCAACCATATTTCCTGTTTTTTCATGCCGTTCTTTGTCCCTTTAATCAAAGCCACAAAGCAGAAAAGAAAGTTGAATTTAAAACTTTTATCTATAATTGGTTCAAAATTTAACACATAATTAAATGTCTTTTCTAAAATCTTTCATTCCTCCAGATGTATGAGTCCATTAATGAACCAGAAAAAGTGAAAATTTAGAATCTTATCTACAACAGTACTTTGCCTCCAAAGGATAGTCTGTACATATGCTTTCTGATAGAATGCTGTGGGACTGCTTATTTCTCTCCTGTTTGACTGGGAAAGCAAAAGCCAGATCTAGGGCACAGGATTAAGACCTGTGTGTGTGCATGCACAGCTTGATCATGTTTCACACACTTTAAAACAGTCCAAAAGAATCTGCTTATAGTGACTCTAAAAGCACACTTAACAGTGAATAAAAGCTGCTTTCTAACTTATTATAAGTTCATGAAATATATTCGATGTTTAAAGTGTAAAATCCAATGTGAAGCTCCATGGCTTCAGAATATATTCACATTGATTAAAAGTTTACTGAGATATATAAATTTGGGGTCTGGTTAATTTTGTGAGGTTGTGATTTTTTTGCAGTTTTTTTAAATAATAAGATTTATAAAAACTATCATAAAATATGCATTTAGTCTTTACTTGGTACAAAATAAACTTTAAGATTTTTTTTCTTTTTTCTTTTATTTATTTTATTATTTTTTTTTGTTATCAATCACAGGTTAGGTACTTTGCATCCCAAGCATAGCCCCCTCCCTCATTCCCTCCCACTCTCCCCAACCCTCCCTCATCTCCTCCCCGCCCCCTCCAAGTCCACCAATGGGGG
>JAQQSO010004630.1:0-12629 GCA_028658305.1 Pachyuromys duprasi | reverse complement strand
GAGGTCCTCCCCTGTTGGTGGACTTGAAGGGGGTGGGGAGGAGGGAGATGAGGGAGGGATTGGGAGAGTGGGAGGGAATGAGGGAGGGGACTATGCCTGGGATGCAAAATACCTAACCTGTGATTGATATAAAAATAAATAAATATGAAAAAAAGAAATATGTTCTAGTATTTGGCAAAAACAACGAACTCCATCCATCCATTCAACCAAGAGACTTTTTAGAAGTAACTGGTTGTATTGGTCCCACTTTCTTTTTTTGGCATTATCAGAGTTTGATTAGATATAGATTAACTAAATGCAGCCACAAATGTTAATATTTGACATTACTATGACCCTCCTAGAAAAAGACTCCAAATTTTATTTTGGTATTTTCATCCAAACTGGCAGTATTTTCTTTGTGTACCTTAAAGAAAACACACAGATGGTATACTACCTTTTCATGCTCAAGACATCTCTTTGAATTGACTTCTTGATGTCAAGGCCTCTCCTAGTTATACTATACTTTTATATATATCTATGTTATTCAACTAGTGTTTATGTGTATGTGTGTGTTGTGTGTGTGTTTGTGTGAGCATATGGGTACGTGTAATTTGGATTCAACTGTGTACATGTGTCTATGTAACTGTTATTTAATTTTGTGTACACTGTGTATGTAACTTGGATTCAAAACTCATTTAAACAAAAGGACTACCGGAAAAACAGATGTTTTAAAATAGCAATCATGTTGTTCTCCTCCATCTTGGTTAGCAAGCTCATCAGGATGTGTGCAGCACAGCCACATATCTGGCAAATATCTTTACTGTAAAGGTTAAAGAGGACATAGCATGTGACTTGATGATTTTAAAATGACTGACTACATGGCATAAAGTAACAGTTACAAAGCTTCTTAGTCCTAAGGAGATTTTGTTCATGATTATATCTGCTTTTTCAAGTAAGGAAGCAACAACACATTTCAAATATTTTGGGATGCTAAGTTTTTATTCTATGAAATAAAAATACAAGGTTATATTTGCTACAACACACTACATATGTGACTGAACTTTGATTTAGAATATACTATATATGATGATAAAATTTTAATGGCATAATTGTCTTCTCTAACAAAAGCTGATTTAACATGTATGTCTAATTACTTATGTCTCTGCTAACTGGTTAACACCAAGCTGCTAGAAATTTCAAATAAATAACAAACATATATTAGATAAATATGGTATATTTGATAATCAAGATTCACCAATTTCTAAGGTTTGCTCAGGTTCATAGTAATATCTGTTTAGCTTCTTTGTCTCTGCTTATTTTAAGCTTTAACTATTTGGATTACCTAAGACTTAAAAATACTGGAATATTCTATAATGATGCACTATAAAAGTATCAGTCTATGATTAAATATTTCATTTTGATACTAAAGAGTTTTAATTCAAAAATCATTATTTTTTTAAGGCCAAACTTACCAGGGATGGAATGTAAAGTTTTAGTCCTATAGAAGCTACTAACTTATTGCAAATTGCTTAAGATAATTAAGACATGCAATTTAATGGTGAGTCACCTTATAGACAATCAAATTCTTTAATTTGCTTGGATTAATGTAATTAATTACAGAAATAGTTTTTATTTAGTCTCATATGTATGTTTTAAAAGATAAGCCTAAAGTAAGTAACTAGGAACAAGCAAAGTTTGTCTAGTTTAGATATATTTAATAGATAATACTTTTCAAACTATTTAGATATCTAAATATGGCATTTAAAAATGTTTAGTCTTTCAGAGGACCATCTATAGTAGGCTCCCATCCTGTTCCCTCTCTTCCACCTCTTCTGGTATCTATCCTATTTGCTTTTCGAAATGAGATTTAAGCATCTTCCGTAGGGTCCTCCTTGCTTAGCTTTTTTTTCCCACAATACATTGTAAATTTTGTTTTTTTTTCACAATTTATTCATTACATATCCCATTGGAAACCTCCTCACTCAACTCCTCCCTGTTCCACCATCCCTCCCCCTTTCCCATAGCCCCTATCCCTAGTCCAGTGAAAGGGGGAGTTCTCCTCTTCCATCTGCCCAATGGAATCCAATTGAAGAACCAGAAATAAACACACATACCTATGGACACCTGATTTTTGACAAAGGAGCCAATACCATACAATGGAAAAAAGACAGCACCTTCAAAAAATGCTGTTGTCTAACTGGAAGTTCACATGTATCACAATGCAAATAGAACTGTATATCACCCTGCACAAAATTAAAGTCCAAGTGGATCAAATATCTCAACATAAAACCAGACACTCTAAATCTGTTGGAAGAAAAAGTGGGGAAGAGCCTCAAACTCATTGACAAAGGAGACAATTTCCTGAGCAGAATACCAAATGCCCAGGCTCTAAGATCTACAATTAATAAAGGGGACCTCATTAAACTGAAAAACGTCTGTAAAGCAAAGGACATGGTCAACAGGACAAAACAGCAGCCTATATCCATAATACATAATGAACTCAAGAAATTGGACACCAACATACTAAATAATCCCATTAAAAATATGCGGTACAGAGATAAACAGAGAATTCTCTGTATAGGAATTTCTAATGGCAGAGAAACACTTAAAAAGTGCTCAACATCCTTAATTGTTTAGCTTCTTTTTTTGTTTTCTTTTTTATTAACTTTTATATTAATCACAGGTTATGTACTTTGTATCCCAGCCATAGCCTCCTCCCTCCTTCTCTCACACTCTCTCCATCCCTCCCTCAACTCCTCCCTGCCCCTTTCCAACTCCACTGACCCTAGCTTATCTGTTCTCTTCAAGGCTGGCTGCAATGTCCTCTTCTGGGATCTAGCTAGGCTGTTCCTCCTGGGTGTGTGTGTGGGAGGGTCAAAGAGCCAGCCATTGTGTTCATGACAGAGATAGTCCCTGCTCCCCTTAATAGGCTACCCAGTTGAATACTGAGCTACCATGGGCTATATCCTAGCAGAGGTTCTAGGTTATATCCATACATGGTCCTTGGTTGGAGAAGCAGTCTCATAAAAGACCCCTCTACCCTGATCTATTTGGTCTTCGTGGAGCTCTTGTCCTCTCAAAGTCTTACTAGCTCCCCCTTCTTTCATATGATTCCCTGCACTCTGTGGAATGTTTGGTTGTGAGTCTTAATATCTGCTTTGATACATTGCTAGGTAGTCTTTCAGAGGCCTCTATGGTAGGCTCCTGTCCTGTTGCTTATTTTCTCTTACGTTCATTGTCCATCCCATTTGTCTATCTAAGTGAGGATTGACCATCTTACCCAGGGTCCTCTTCCTTGTTTATCTTCTTTAATTGTATAGATTTCAGTATGTTTATCTTATCTTATTGGTTTATATAAGTGAGTATATACCATGTGTTTGTTTCTGCTTTTGTGATACCTCACGCAGGACGGTCATTTCCAGGTCCCACCATTTGCCTGCAAATTTCATGATTTATTCGTTTTTAATTGCTGAGTAGTATTCCATTGTGTAAAAGTACCATAATTTCTGTATCCATTCTTCAGTTAAGAGACATCTGGGTTGTTTCCAGGTTCCGACTAATACGAATAAAGCTGCTAAGAACCTGGCTGAGCAAATGTCCTTGTTGTGTACTTGAGTATCTTTTGGATATATGCCTAAGAGTGGTATAGCTGGATCTTGAGGAATCACTATTCCTAATTGTCTAAGAAAGCGCCAAATTGATATCCAGAGTGGTTGTACAAGTTTGCATTCCCAACAGCAATGGAGGAGGGTTCCCCTTTCTCCACAACCTCTCCAGCATGCGTTGTCACTTGAGTTTTTGATTTTAGCCATTCTGATGGTGTAAGGTGAAATCTCAAGGTCCTTTTGATTTGCATTTCCCTGATGGCTAAGGATGTTGAACATTTCTTTAATGTTTTTCTACCATTCTACAATCCTCTACATCTCTGTTTAGCTCTGTACCACATTTTTTAATTGGATTACTTGATTTGTTGCTTTTTAACTTCTTGAGTTCTTTGTATATACTGGATATTAGCCCTCTGTCAGATGTAGGGTTGGTGAAGATCCTTTCTAAGTCTGTAGGCTGTCATTTTGTTTTGATAACCGTGTCTTTTGTAGCTTTTCGTGTCACTGTCCTATATTATATGTCTTATATCCACTTATAAGTGAGTTTATACCATGCAGGCAGAGCAGGGAGCATTATGGAAGAAGTGGGGATGGAAGAATATGGAAGGGACAGGAGCTCCACAAGGAGACAAATAAAGCTAAAAATCATGAGCCCAAGAATTCCTGCAGAGACTGATGCACCAACCAAGGACCATGCAGGAGAGGACCTAGACCCCCTGCTCAGATGTAGCCAGCAGGCAGCTCAGTCTCCATGTCGGTTTCTGAGTAAGGGGAACAGAGGCTTCCTCTGTCATGAGCTCGGTTGCTTGCTCTTTCATCACTTGCTCCTGGTGATGTGTCCTTGCCAGGCCAAGGAGGATGAGGATCCAGGCAGTTCTAATGAGACTTGATTGGCTGTGGACAGATGGCAGAGTAGGAGAACTCCCTCTTTCAGTGGACTAGGGGAAGATGAGGAGGGGACGGGAGAGAAGGTGGGACTTAGAGGAGTTGAGGCAGGAGGCTTCAATCAGGATATATATTGAATAAATTGTAAGAAAACCATAAATAAATAAATAAATAAATAAATAAATAAATAAATAAATAAATAAATAAAATTTAAAAATGTTTAGTACACAAAAGTGTTCTGTAATAGAGAGAATGCTAGCTCCAGTCAGCCCCACTAATCTCTTCCAAAGAAGATTATGAGGCATAGAATGAATCCACCTGTAGTTTCATTTAAATATGGCAAAGCTGGCCACTGGGTGAAAAGTTGCTCTTCATCTTGCCTGCTGCCAGCACCTTGTCCAATTATGGACAATCAGGACACCAGAGAGTTGATGACCCCATTAGGCCATACCCAAGTTCCTATTCTAAGAAATTCTGTCAGATCTCTGGGCTCAGAAGCTGAAGACTTACACTGCCCTGAAATTTCTGCCAACAACCATGTTCTCCATGTAGCTGGTAATTTTCTGGCATTTTTAACAGAATCAGGAGCTGCTCACTCATGTAATTTTATCATTCTCAGGTCCCTGACAGTGTTGATGACTAGGGTAGTGATAGCTTTATCAATTATTTTTCACATTTTATATTATTATTATTATTATTATTATTATTCTTTACAATTTATTCACTTTGTATACCAGTAGTAGCCCCCTCTGTCATCTGCCAGTCCCATCCTCACTCTTCTGCCCCTGCCATTTCCCCTCACCTAGTCCACTTATAGGGGAAGTCCTCCTCTCTACTGTCTGACCCTAGCCTATTAGATCTCATTAGGACTGCTTATATCCTCTTTCTCTGTGGACTCCTAGGTTGTTGCAGCAGGGAGAAGTGATCAGTGAACAAGCAACTGGGTTCATGCCAGAGACTGTCTCTTCTGCTAGGCAACCGACATGGAGACTAAGCTGTCTATGGGCTACATCTGAGAAGGGTGTCTAGGTCCTCTTCCTTTGTGTATGGTCTTTGATTGGTACTGTAAAGCTTCTGTAAAGCAAAGTACATGGTCAACATAACAAAACAACAGCCTACAGACTGGGAAAAGATCTTCACCAACCATATATTGGCTCTCTGATAGAGAGCCAATTTCCAAAATATATAAAGAATTCAAGAAATTAAACACTAAAAGCCTAATGATCCAATTTCAAAATGGGATACACAGCTAACCAGAGAATTCTCAACAGAGAAATATCAAATGGCCAAGAAACACTTAAAGAAATGTTCATCTCCTTAGTCATCAGTGATTGCAAATAAAAACAAGTCTAAGATTCTTTCTCACACCCATCAGAATGGCTAAGATCAAAACTCAAGTGACAACACATGCTTTGTCAACTTAAAAAACAGCAACCAAGGGCTTTAGCTGCCTTCTCAGTTCTCTTCATATGTGAAAAATGAGGGAAGGTGGGTGAGATTGGTAGGGTTGAGGGAGGGGGCTACAGATGGGATACAAAGTGAATAAACTGCAATTAATAAAAAATAAATTAATTTAAAGAATAGGCCTCATTAGAAAACTACTAGAGAGAGACAAACAATTTCCTTTACTACCAAACTCTAAAAAAAGATAAATTTACAAAACTGATTTTGAAATAACTTTTTAATATTCTTTTATTTAAAGTGATTTACAGTGGCTGCTGTTGGTAATCAAACACCTGTGTCTCATGGTAAAAGATTGGATAGAAAAAAAGTGTAAAGTTAAGAGCTGTAAATGCAACTTGTAAAGGTATAAGAAAATAATTTAATACATATATGTGAAAAAATCTTTATATTTCTTTCTCTATGTTATTGTTATATAAAGCTTTCAAAAGTTCAGAATGTCAATTGAGTTCTGATAAGCTATTAATCCATCTCTGTTAAGTGCTGAATATTATAATCACAAGCTCAAGATTTTAATTTTCCTTTGGTTGTCTTCTAAGTATAGACTTCAAGGTATTTCTCCCTGTGCTAAAAAAACATTTGTCTAATCTATATATACCCAGTATTCTGAATAGAGGAAAGAGTGTTGATGCTTTTAACACACAATCACTTGGAGCCCTCAGGATTCTATTATGACTCAAAGGTGTGAGTAAACTGCCTTTTCTACAATGCAGATTTCAGTACAGATTACCAAAATAGTAATGCTAACAAGTCTAAAACATGCCTCTTTTTGTAAATTTCAATTCTTGTAATGTTCAGGGAATTGACTGGAATCCACTTCTCATGGGGTCAAGTGGACTTCAGGTAAGTACTGTCAATCAACAGCTTCATTCCCTACTTGCCGTTCAACTTTTTCCTGAGAGTGGAGTCTCTCCTTTTTTCCGGGTCTTGGGATTTGCCTCCCCTGAATACCAGGATGCAGGGCTTAAAGTTTCAAATTTACATGTAAGAAACTAAATTTTCCCCCAAACCCTTTAATTGTATATTCTTCCCTATATCTATCTATCTATCTATCTATCTATCTATCTATCTATCTATCTATCTATCTATCTATCTATCTATCTATATCTGTCCCCTCAACCTGCCAGGTCCAAGTGTTCCCTCAAAGTCCACATTGCAGATTACTTCAAAGGGGCTAGCTCCAGGCAGTCCATTCTCATAAACTGCTCTAACTGCTGCCTGTACATCTCTACTCCCAGATGATTTCACAGAGCCTAGACAATGGGTAAAACAGCCTGCTCTTCCAGGACTTGGCCAGCATTGAAGTTTCCTTGGGTCTCCAAAGATATTGACATCCCCAGATAGCAGCAAATACTCTAAAGAGCATGGCACCCACATTCCTGCCTAACCATCATCTTTCTTATTCCTCCACTTTTAATACTAAACAGAAGAGAGCAATGTTAGAAACCAAGTGCTCTGCCCCCAAACCCCGGCCTAACCTTTAGTGACTCAGCACTGTCATCACCCACTGCCAAATGAGATATATTTCCACTGTTGCCATGGACTGGATAGTCCCCCTACATCCTTTAAAATGCTCCTAGTCATCATGTTCTGTTCTTTGTCTCCCAGTGTTCTTTCTATCTCTCTTATTTCTCTGACTCTCATGTCCTCTCCCTCCTCCCCAATGAATCTCATGTGTGAGTCCTGCAAGTCAGGAGAGGAGATTAAGTCCAATGAAATTGCAGCAAGTGGATGGAACAAGAAAAGATCATCCTGAGTAAGGTAACCTAGAAGCAGAAAGACATGCATGGTATATGCTCACATATAAGTGGATATTAGACATATAGTATAGGATAAACATACTAAAATCTGTACTCCTAAAGAAGCCAAACAATAAGGAGGACCCTATAGAAGATTTTTCCTTCTCATTCAGAAGGGAAACCAGAATAGACAACTGAAGTGGTAGAAGAGAGGGAAGAGGATGGGAGCCTACCACAGATGTCCTCTAAAAGACTCCACCTAGTAGGGGACCGATACAGACTCACAGCCAAACTTTGGACAGAGCACAGGGTGTCTTACAGAAGCAGGGGATATAGAAGGACCCAGAAGTGACAGGAGCCCCAGAAGGAGACCAACAAAGCCAAAAACAACTGGGCCCAGGTAGGACTACAGAGACTGATGCATCAACCAAAGACTTAGACCTTCTGCCTAGATGTAGCTCATAAACAGTTCAGTCTCCATGTAGGTTCCCTACTAAGGGAAGAAAAAAAAGTCTCTGACATGAACTCACATGCCTGCTCCTTGATCACTTCTTCCTGGTGGGATAATCTGGCCAGCCCAGAGACTAAGATGATCCAGGCAGTCCTAATGGGACCTGATAGTCTAGGGTCAGACAGTAGAGATGGAGGACTTCCCATATCAATGGACTAGAGGAGAGTGATAGGGGAGGAAAGGGGAAGGAAGGTGGGACAAGAGGAGATGAGGGAGCATGCTACAACTAGGATACAAAGTAAAAAAAAATAAATGTAATAAAATAATAATAATAAGAAGAACAACAAGAAAAATAAAAGCTTATAGTAACTGTTATCGGCTCAGGATAATCCAAAAACATATTTTCATAATAAATGAGATGGATTTGTCCCAGAGGGACAAAGGACAGGGAATAGGAGAAAAAGACAGGAGATAGAGAACAAGAGAGAAGTTGGGGAGGGGATGTTCAAAAAAGAGGGAAAAAGAGTATTTGTCCCGGGGCTGGTGACAAAGGACTGCCTCTTGGTAGAAAGAAGACAGACTCAGCACATAGGTAAATGGCAGTTTAGAAAGGTATAGTGGAAAACTCCATGTTTGGAAGAGGTGTTAAATTTTAATTGGGCATGCTAATTATGTGAGCCAAAGGGGGCTTTTGATTGCTGGACTTCAGCAGTTTGATAGCTGGACCTTGGTAAATAACCTTAGGAGGAAGAAGAGGCCAAATAAAGAAAAGGTCCTCTGGGGTTAGCTTTCTGAATGTAATGCATTGGCTTTTTACCAAGGTAGAGGAAATGGGGGAGAAGGGCAACATCTGACAATGCTGTGTTTGCCATGTGTGGGCTGCCTAGGGTCCTTTCAAAGCCTGAGCTCAAATCTGGGGCTTTAAATCCCACCAATCCTTGAACTAAAAAACTCATTAATCTCTGAGCTTTCCCCAAGCTCAGGACTTAAACCAACCAATCATCCCCTGGAACACTCCACCCTTAAGAATTCCTATACAACCCAACCTCCTACTTAGTTCTCTTCTGCTTCTTGTTTGAGCAGAGGCAGCCACCCTCTGGTGTCTTTCCCAATAAATCTCTTGTGTGAAGTTTGTTGTGCAGTGTGATTTAGTGGTATTCCTTACCTCCCACATGACAAGATACCTTTCTCCTAAGAGCTGTAACAGTTGCACTGGGGTACATTTTCTCTAGGACCAGAAATACTTGTAGCCTGTGAGTTAGCTGGCCTCCCCACTGAGTTGTCTGAGGGTTTGCTCTGCTTCATTCCTTGCATCAGCAGAAGCTCATAACTTCTGCTTTTTCAGTTTTACTTCGAAATTTCAGCCAGAACTATATTTGTCATCCTGATTGTTCAAAGTGTGTATTAATAAAATGTGAATTTGCCATCTTGATAGATTCCATCTGTAATCCTAGTGTTTTGTGAGAGGGGCAAGAGATCATGGCTAGGTTGATCTATACTATGCACCAAAGTCAAGACTGCTTTCAAAAGTAAATCATAAAGGGAAGAAGCAGGAAACTAAAATTTTAAAAATCAAAAACTATAAATAAACCAGAAAAATACAGAGAAAACAAAAATGAAAGAACATAAAAGAAAAAAAGGCATCATGAGGTAGTTCAGTGACAGAACAATTGTCTTGTGAGGGTAGTGTTCTGGGTTTCTTGGCCAAGTGAAGAAAGTCAAAACGTTTCCTAGAGAAAAAAAAATAATGCTTAAAGTGAAACATAAAATTCAAGAGGGCTCTTTATGAAAAAGAAAACAAAACCACAAAAATCTTTCCTCAGTGTGTGTTACTGGAGAATTTCCTGAGAAGCCTGTTCTACACATTTATCAATACAATTCTCTGGGGATGAGAAGATGAGGTCTAGTGTTTGTTATCCAAGCAATAGACCTGAGTTTAGATATCCAGTACCCAAGTGAAAGCCCGGTACTGTCACCCAGAGACAAGATGATATTGATTGTTTACACAAACATATGCACAACATACAAAACTCTGCTTTGTCATCCTCCTTCTCTCTTTTACTTAGACCCACAGATACAGGGCACACACACACACACACACACATGCACACATTTGCACAAACATTCTCTCATAAACACACTCACACACTTACAGAAGCAGAAAAACACATACACACATCTAAGTGCATGTTTGCTCACACATTTGGTCCTCAGCCCAAAGTCTTTACATCATTTTTATTGTTGTTGTCATTATTATTTATTCCAACTTATTATTAACCACATCTTTTCATATACAACATCCTTTCCAAAAGGAGAATATTTCCCTACATAGGAAATCTAGACAAGAATTTGTAATTAATTTATCAAAATATTTTTTAGACAGTTTTAGACATTCTGCTGATTTGCCTTGTTTCTCAAGAATCCATTTAATCCAGTCTGGGAATAAATGAGGGTAGAGCAGTGAGTTTGTTATTCAGATATTTGTTCTTCAATTTCTAATGAAAATCTAATGCAATTTCCCTCAAGTAGCCAGTGAGGTTTAAGGCATATTCAGAAATTTGGTTCACTTTTACAACTTCTATTTTTTAAAACTTCTCATTTTTGTGCTCCTTTAAAGTATGTTTGTGATGTCGAATTGGAGAAACTCCGTCATGAATTTGTATGTCCGACTTTGATTAGAGGTTCTCTAGTGAGTATCTGCTAAGCTGCTTTAAAATCAGCATCAACAGGCAAGCCTGGTGCTACTGGACTATAGCTTTTCAGGTTGAAAGTATTCTTGTATGTTTAAAGAACTGCATGAATGCAGGAGCTGTCCAATGTTTTGTACTTGAGAAATTCATGACTGTTTGGATGACTCCCATGGCTGAAATTATACTGTAAATGAGAAATGACTAAAGTCCTTAGAAACCTGAGAAAGCTGTTTAATTATACTAAGAAAGGCTCTGGCTTCGGTGCGTTATTCTGTATTTTACCTGTGGGATTTTGCATTATATGAATCTGTGTCTGTTTTTGCAATTATCATTAGTTAATTGTGTAATTGTTTAAGACTTGTCTGTATGTCTGCATTTCTGTCTGTGTGGTTACTTTCTGTTATTTTTCTAACGTATGCTTACACATTAGAACCTCACCTGCCCTGTTAGACACAAGAGAATAAGACACTGCAAAATTCTTTAAACTTCACAGGTTCTTACTTTTTTAACAAAGACTACCTACCTCCTTTGTTTTATATAATGTTTTTACAAAAAAAAAACACATTTGTCTTGGCATATTTGGCTCTTAGTTTTCTTTTGTGAGGCTTGAAATAAGTTTTGCAGGTGCCAATTCATTTACTATACCTTAAAAATTGCCTCAGTGTTTGTCTGTTTTGTTTTCCTTTCTCTTTCTCTTTTACTTATATTATATGTTTACAACTCTGTCCAATCAAATTATAACTTTCTGAAAGTCAGAAGCCCTAATTTATTTATCACTCATTTATAACATATGGTAGATAACATATTCATTTACTTATTGTTTTAACCTGTTCCACAATTATATCCAGGACATAGCAAAAAGCCTACCTGATAAGCAGCTATTATTTGAATGAAAGTTTTAAAATTATCTAATGCAATCTTCCACATATGTCTTCTTGCTGCCTATTACAGTTTGGAAATGGTTTTCTTTTTTTTTCATTTTTATTTTATATTAGTCACAGGTTATGTACTTTGTATCCCAGCCATAGCCCCCTCCCGCATCCCCTCCCTATCCCCCCTTCCCTCCCTCATCTCCTCCCTGCCACTTTCCAAGTCTACTGATAGGGGAGGACTTCCTCCCCTTCCATCTAACTCTGGCTTATCAGGTCTCTTCAGGAATGGTTGCAATGTCCTCTTCTGTGGCCTAGCAAGGCTGCTCCTCCCTCGGGTGGCAGGGAGGTCAAAGAGCTAGCCTTTGAGTTCATGTCCAAAATAGTCCATGTTCCCCTTACTAGTATACCTACTTGGGTATTGAGCTACCATTTGCTACATACAAGCAGGGGTTCTAGGTTATAACCATACATGGTCCTTGGTTGGAGACACAGTCTCATAAAAGACCCCTGTGCCCTGATATATTTGGACCTTGCGGAGCTCCTGAACTCTCCAGATCATACTAACTCTCCCTTCTTTCATTTGATTCCCTGCACTCTGCCAGAGGGTTGGTTATGTTTCTTAATATTTGCTTTGATACCTTGCTAGGAAGAGTCTTTCCAAGGCCCTCTGTGGTAGGCTCTTATCCTGCTACTTGTTTTCTCCTACATCCAATGTCTGTCGAATTTGACTTTCTAAGTTAGGACTAATCCTCTTACCCCAGGTCCTCTTTCTTGTTTATCTTCTTTAGGTGTATAGATTTCAGTATGTTTATCCTATCTTATAGGTCTATATAAGTGAGTATATACTATGTTCGTATTTCTGCTTTTGGGATACCTCACTCAGGATGAACGTTTCCAGGTCCCACCATTTGCCTGCAAACTTCATGATTTCCTCCTTTTTAATTGCT
>JAQQSO010004629.1:0-12631 GCA_028658305.1 Pachyuromys duprasi | reverse complement strand
TCTATTTACCTGATCTTGATTTAATTTTGGTAAATGGAATCTATCAAGAAAATTGTCCAATTCATTTAGATTTTCAAATTTTGTGGCACATAGGCTTTTTTAGTAAGATCTAATGATTGTTTGGATTTGCTCAGTGTCTCTTGTTATGTCCACCTTTTTTGTTTCTGATTTTGCTGATTTGGATAGTTTTTCTCTGCCTGTAGTTAGTATGGCTAAGGGTTTATCTATCTTGTTGATTTTCACAAAGAACCAGCTCTTGGTTTCATTGATTCTTTGAATTATTTTATTTGTTTCTAATTTATTGAGTTCAGCCCTGGGATTGATTTTTTCCAGTGGTCTACTCCTCTTGGGTGTGTCTACTTCTTTTTTTCCTAGGGCTTTCAGGTAAGCCATTAAGTTGCTCAAATGAGATGTTTCAAATTTCATCTTCTTTTTTAAAATAATTTTTTAAATATTAATTACAGGTTATTTACTTTGTATCCCAGCTGTAGCTCCCTTCCTCATTCCCTCCCAGTCTCACCCTCCCTCCCCCATCTCCTCCCTGCCCCTTTCTAAGTCCACTGATAGGGGAGGTCCTCCTCCCCTTCCTTCTAACCCTAGTTTATCAGGTTGCCTCAGGACTGGCTGCATTGTTGTCCTCTGTAGCCTAGCAGGGTTGTTCCTCCTTCTCCTGGTGGCGGGAGATCAAAGAGCTGCCACTGAGTTCATGTCAGAGACAGTTCCTGTTCCTCCTAGTAGGGTTACCCACTTGAATGCTGAGCTGCCATGGGCTACGTCTGAGCAGTGGTTCTACGTTATATCTATGCATGGTCCTTGGTTGGAGAATCAGCCTCAGAAAAGCCCCTTGTACTCAGATATATTTGGTCTTGTGGTACTCCCATCCTCTCCAAGTCTTACTAACTCCCCCTTCTTTCATGATTCCCTGCACTCTGCCCAAGATTTGGTTATGAATCTCAGCATCTGCTTAAATACACTTCTAGGTATAGTCTTTCAAAGGCTGTCTATTGTAGGCTCCTGTCCTGTTTCTTGTTTTCTTCTACTTCCAATGTCCTTTCCACTTGTCTTTCTAAGTGAGGATTGATTATCTCACCTCAGAACCTCTTCTTGTTTAGCTTCTTTAGGTGTATGGATTTTAGTATGTTTGTCCTATCTTATAAGTCTAGTATCCACAGAGGATATACCATGTGAGTCTTTCTGTTTCTGGGATACCTCACTCAGGATGATATTTCTAGATCCCACCATTTGTCTGAAAATTTCAGGTGGGAATGTAAACTTTTACAACCACTTTGGAAATCAATCTGGAGCTTTCTCAGACAATTAGGAGTAGTGATACCTCAAGATCCAGTTATACCACTCCTAGGCTTATATCCAAAATATGCTCAAGTACACAACAAGGACATTTGTTCAACCATGTTTGTAGCTATTATTCATGCTGGCCAGAATCTGGAAACAACCCAGATGTCCCTCAACAGAGGAACGGATATAGAAACTGTGGTATATGTACACAATGGAATACTACTCAGCAATAAAAAAACAAGGAAATCAAATTTTTTCTTGAAGGCACTTAGTGCTCTGAATTTTCCTCTTAGTACTGTTTTTATTATGTCCCATAAGTTTGGGTATGTTAGCCTTCATTTGCATTGAATTCTCGGAAGTCTTTAATTTCTTTCTTTATTTCTTCCCTAACCCAGTTTTCCTTGAGTAGCAAGTTGTTCCGTTTTCATGTGAGTGCAGGCTTTTTGCCATTTCTGTTGTTGTTGAAGTTCAGCTTTAGTCCATGGTGGTCAGGTACAAGGGATTATTTCCATCCTTTGCCCCTCAGATATGGTGTGCGCTGGTTGTCACCATCTTGGAGCCCTCTCAGTTATGGGCATTTGAAACCCCTAGTCTCACCCTCAGTGACCCACTTCCTCTAATAAGGCCACAGTTTCTAATCCTCACTGTCCTACTCCCTGATAACTAAGTATTCAAGTACATGAGCCTATGAAATCTATTTTTCTCCAAATGACCACATTACTACATTACAAATATCTAAGGTTTTTAACCACATTTATTGAGCCCCATGTTTTGAAAAACAAACTACTTGAATCCTTTTTTATCCTGCTCCTGGTCAATCTGAATTGAAACTAATTATTTTTTTCTAATTTGTTCCTTTCTTATTTCATTTTATCATATTCTCATCATGCAATTCCAAACACCACGGGCTAAACAGATGCAAATTACCAATGCCCATGCACAGGCATTTGCAACCCCATGAATTTTCTATTCCCCATGTGCACACACTTGGGGAATCCTTTGCTTGAGATTCTTTATTATCTCTAACTTTAAAGGTGTCCCAACTTCTGCTGAGTCTCCATGTTTATATCTTTAAAACATATGTGGTCATGTATGTGTATATGTCTGGGTATACACATGTACCATGGTGTGTGCATGGAAGTTAGAGATCAGTTTCTGGAATTGGTTCTATATTTCAACTCTGTTGTTTCAGGGATGGAACTCAAGTTGTCAGGTAGAAAGTAAGCACTTTTTCTTGCAGTGACTTCTCACTGGCCCATTATTTTGATTCAGTTTCCCTTCTGACTTCCCCCTTGAAAGAAAGATGACTTCCAGGGTGGCCTTTTTACTTCTAATTTGTGTGTCTTTGATCCACAGGCTTAAAATTTTCTGGGGCATAGTTGAGTCCCAAACTAATTCTATGCTTTAATATTAAGTGCTATTTTTTTTCAATCCAGCCTCACAGTTTTTTTCATTTACAATCTTATAATTAATGATGATCCACCCAAAATGTTCAAAAGAATTTCCTGTTGACACATAATCAAATAATCTACCAGGGATAGGCAGAAGTGTGCCCTTGAGAAGGTGTGAAGTGGTACATGGCCTTAAGGTTTGAGTGTCTGTTTCTGGCCTCTAAGGGCAGCCTGGATTTGTTCTATATGTGTGGATGGAAAAGCAACTTTTATTCACCTGTTTCAAGTGTTGTCTTGTCCTTCTGCTAACCTAGGCCTAGTCCTGGAAGCTTCCAGGCTCTACACAATCTAACCTAGGCCTAGAATGTTTTCAGCCTCTGAGACTGACTGTCGAACAAGCTCACCCTTTCTTGTTCTTCCTGAGCTCTGGACTGGCTGGTTCAATTTGGTTGTTCTGGCTCAAACTCCTCTCCCAGATGACTTATTCAATCTGTCTTCTCTCTGTCAGCCTCAGAATTGTTCTGCTTGGCTTCAAACTAACTCCAGCAATATTTTCTAATCTTCTGGCTCCTTCTCATTCTCTGACCTGTTCTGTCCTCACCTGTGTCTATCTTGTTCTCTCATTCTACCTCTACCTGTAAAACTCTCCCAGTAAAACAGCCTCTGTCTCTCTTTCTGCATTGTCCCTTAAGTAGCTTCCCCTTTCTCTCCTCCTGAGAGTTGGGCATATCTTTTTTCTTTTTTTTAAGTAATTTATTTATTTTTATATTAATCACAGGTTATGTTCTTTATATTCCAGCCCTAGCCCCCTCCCCTATTCCCTCCCGCTCTCCCTCTCCCTCCCTCATCTCCTCCCTGCCCTCTTCCAAGCCCACTGATAGGGGAGAACCTCCTCCCCTTCCATCTGACCCTAGCTTATCAGGTCTCTTCAGGGCTGGCTGCAATGTCCTCTTCTGGGGTATAGCAAGGCTGCTCCTCCCTCAGTGGGTGGGGGGAGGAGGTGAGGGTCGAAGAGCCAGCCATTGATTTCTTGACAGAAATAGTCCCTGTTCCCCTTACTATGGTACCCAGTTGGATACTGAGCAACCATGGGCTATATTTGGGCAGGGGTTCTAGGTTATATCCTTACATGGTTCTTGGTTGGAGAAACAGTCTCCTAAAAGACCCCTGTGCTCTGATGTATTTGGTCTTTGTGGAGCTCTTTTCCTCTCCAAGTCTTACTAACTCCCCCTTTTTTCATATGATTCCCTGCACTCTGCCAAAGGCTTGGTTGTGAGTCTTTAATATCTGCTTTGAGACATAGGTAGAGTCTTTCAGAGGCCCTCTGTGGTAGGCTCCTGTCCTGTTGCTTGTTTTCTCCTACACTCAATGTCCCTCCCATTTGTCCATCTAAGCGAGGATTGATCATCCCACCCTGGGTCCTCCTATTTGCTTGTCTTCACTAGGTGTATAGATTTCAGCATGTCCATCCTATCCTATAGGTCTATATAAGTGAGTATATACCAAGAGTTTCTTTCTGATTTTGGGATACCTCACTCAGGATGATCGTTTCCAGGTGAGAGTTGGGAATGTCTTATTCTGTCAGGTCTTTCTCCGATTTGCCACTGTTTCAACAACCATCACTTTCAAACATGAGGGCTTCCTTCTACAAATTAACTTTACCTTCCATGTTTAGGATTAAAGACGTATACCAACATTCCTGAACCTAAGCTTTTCTTTACCTGAAACTGGCTCTATACCAGGCTGCCCTTGAACTCAGATCTGCTTGTCACTGTCTCTTGGATTAAAGGCATGTTTGTATTCCAGACAGATGACACAGATCTACAAGATGTTTGGATGTGATCATTTGCCAGAACAGTAAAGTTCTGAATTAAAATTCTCTTTACACCCGGATGCTTTCCAAAGTGGAATGCAGGAAGGAGAATAACTTGCTGCTGTGAATTGTCATGGATCAGGGAAATCTGTGAACACAGAATATGTAGTAACAGCTTCCTTCAGCCAAGCAAGTAGGTTATGGAATTAAATGAAATCACTCATGTCTTTGTTGTCATGGATACTGCTTCATTTCAGGAGTTCTGCAGTCAATTTTTAAGTTTCCTTTGGTTTACCCATTTCTTTTTCCTCAATCTTGTTAATAACTGTCGCTGTGACCAAGTTGATTTCCTTATTTCTAGAGTGTACATGATTTTATTGTTTCTTATTCAAGAACTGTAACAGCAAATCTCCCATATAGCCATAGTCATATAGAACAGAAAGTTAGGGTAAGGAAAACTGTGATATTTGATCCCTGAGATTTGTATATATTCTAAACAGTTGGAAAGCCAACCTCAGCTCTTTCTCTTCTACTTCCTAGTTATTAATATATGATTCTTTTAGAGTTTTCTTCTCTGCAGTTTTCTGGAAGCCAAACTATGAGAACACTGGCTTTTACCTAGAGTTGGTAGCAGGTAGCACCTGATTTTAGTTATTGCCTTTAAACTTCTGTTTCCTTTCATTTTATTTGGGGGAGTAGATTCTGTCACTGCACTAAAGGAAGAAGTATGAAGTCCTGAGTGTCTAATGTTTAATGAATTATGCTGTAATCTTCCATCACAATAGTGTTCATTAGTTAAGGGAGACTACTGAGTACTTAGTTACTGTGTCAGAGATCAGAAGCTTTTAAAAATGATTACTCTTCAATCAGGCATGGTGGTGAACATCTTTAATCCAGTACTTGGGAAGCTGAGGCCACAGCTACATGATATCAAATTTCTTAGACTAACATGGTTAAATCACTATGAATTTTGATAAGATTTCAAATTTTATTATCATGTTCACAGCCACAGTAGGGGAAAAACCAGTTTTACAAATCCTAATTAGAGTCATTTTTCTTTTTTCAGTGCTAGAGAGATGGCTCAACACTTAAGAGCATTGTCTGGTCTTACATAGAAGGCAGGTTAAATTTCTCCTAACTATACACTGCTTTAGAACAATAAAACTCTAGTGAGTTACTACATGTTTGATGATCTCTTCCAACCTCTACAGGTACCAGGAATGGACATGCCACACAGTCATAAATGCAGGCAAACTATTCATACACAGTAAATTAATACAAATATAGAAAAGTTTTTAAAATCAATTTGAAAGAATGACAAATGGAGAATGAGGTTTCTATGTCACTGTAATTTGCTAGGGTCTTCCTCTCTCAGCTCAAGGTTTTGAGTCACTTGGAAAAGTGTTTGAGAATAAACACATGCTTAAATTGCTTTGCATGGTCCCTGCGCAAGGATGACACACAAATTCGTGAGTTTGTCTTATCCACAATATTTCAGAACTGAGAGTTTCTACACACTTATTAAACAGGCAAAGGAGAGAGACATTTTCTCAGTGTCTCCCAGTGAGCATGCCAACCTCCAACCAGAAGTCCATCCCTGTGAATTAGCACAAGAGGGCTAAAAGTTGCATAACCAAGGGTCAGAAATTCTCGAATATTTTCCATCAAAGAATTGTCCCTTGAAGAGATATTTATAATTAAAGAGAAGGTACAATCAGTCCAATAGAAGAAAACAAAACAGCATGAGAAGGAGGACACTTTGAGCAGCTCTCAGCTCAGGGGGAGTTCTGTAGAGAAGCTTGGAGTTCTGAAGGTAGAGGACATGCTAGTGGTGCTTGTGGAGAAGAAATACCATGTAGCCACTGGCCCCTCCCATGGCACCCTGAAATACAGCATCTCTCAGCACCATGAGGATGAGAAAAATCCATCTTGTCATCCAGCTTTCAGGCAGAAAATAGCAATAGTTGCCACTATTTTAAACCTGTGTTAAGTTCACACTATTGGTATTTTTAATGTAATATGGTAAGTTCATACTGATCAGAGCATTGAGTATTCAAAAGAATGAGAAGAATGGAAGGATGTGCCTTATAGACTTTGGACTGATCCTCCTCTATCGAGATCCCCTGGGACTGATGATGATGGCCTGGACCACAGTGAGGAGACTGCTGGTGCAGATGGAGAGGCCACGGGCCACCCTCTCCAGGTAAACGAGGATCTTACAGCCTATGTCATCTAGGAAGTTTCTCAACCCAAAAGCTGCAATTATCTTTAGCAATCCTTTTGCAAGAACAGATATCATGTTTGTAAAAGCCAAGTGGATGAGAATGAGGTGTATGGGTTTCTTCTCAGGGCCTCCCAATAAACTGAACAAATACTTCACAGAAACAAAAATATTCCCCAAAAGGCCAACCACAATCATAATGAGGAAAATTATTCCCTTAATGTACTTCAAATCCATTTCTTCCTTCCTAGATTAAAAAGAGCCTTGTATCCAGGATGCAAATGTGTTTTGAAGAAAGCATTAGAAATTCTAGACATAGATCTAAAGAGCATATTTTGCATAATAGCATTTCTGTGATGTTGTGGACTAGGCTCCTGAATTTCCCTCTTTTTTTCCCCCTGTGGATTCTGGGATGCTGTGTGTGCTCTGACAGATGAGTTCGGTAACTTGTATTCAAATCTAAAATTTTAAAGGAGATTCTTTCTGAGCTTTACTCTAGCAAAATTGACTTGTTCAAGTATGTGTGTGTTTGTCTGTCTGCATACATGCATTATCCTTGTTACCTCTCAGCATAGTCCAAGGTCCCCAACCAAAATTTCTTCCTCTGATTCTCATTCTGTTTTATCATATTTCCCCACCCACTTCCTCAATTCCTAAAACCTGAAGCTCATTCTTAACCTGTCTGCCTTCCTTACATCACACACAGACAGTAGGAAACCTTGCTGCTCAAAACCTGTGACATCTCTCGTTTAGTAATTTTACAATCCACACTGTCTCCTCGTTTGCTTGATATTTCTTTTTTTATCTGTATCTTGTGTAGTGCAACAGTTCTTAGAGTTGCATTTTGCTTCAAAGCTTTATAATTTCAATTTTTATAGCTTTAAATTTTTCCTATTAATTGATTCACTTTACGTCCTGATTGTAGCCCCATCCCTCACCCTCTTCTGGGCCTACCCTCTATCCCTCTTTTCCCTATATCGCAATCACACAGTCCGCAGAAGGGTGAAGCATTCCCCCCTTACCAACTGACCCAGACTATCAAGTCTCTTCAGGACTGCCTGCATGCTTTTCCTGTGTGGCCTGGGAAGGCCACTTCGCCAGGTGGAAGTGATCAAAGAGCAGGCAACAGAGTTCTTGTCAGAGACAGCTACCCCTGGTCCCCTTACTCGGAACCCACATAAAGACTGAGCTGCCAATATGCTACATATGAGCAGGAGGCCTAGGACCTCTCCATGCATGGTCCACAGTTGGTCTATCGGTTTACACAGACATACCTGGGTCCAGAAATGTTGGCTTGTTTGTCTTCTTGTGGAGCTCCTGTCCCCTTCTTGTTCTTCTATCCTCCCATTGATCCATAAGACACCCTGTTCTCTGCCCAAAGTTTGGCTGTGAGTCTCAAGACCTCAAGACCCAGATATACGGCTTCTGGGAATATGTCAAAAAGATGTTCCGACATACAACACAGACATTTGCTCCGATATGTTCATAGTGGCTTTATTTATAATAGCCAGAAACTAGAAACAACGCAGATATCCCACATCCAAAGAATGGATAAGGAAACTGCTATATCTAACACAATGGAGTACTACTATGCTATTAAAAAACAAGGACATTATAAAATTTTCAAGCAAATGGATGAATCTGGAAAAGATCATCCTGAGTAAGGTAGCCCAGTCCCAAAACACACACATGGTATATACTCACTTATATGTGAATATTATAATACAATACAGGATAATCATACTACAACCCACAGATCTTAAGAAGCTAAGTAACAAGGAAGACCCTAGGGAGGATGCTTAATTTTCATTCAGATGAGCAAGTAGAATAGATACCAGAAACTGTTGAAAGAGAAAACAGGATAGGAACAGGACATCTTCCATACATGTCCTCTGAAACACTCCAACCAGCAGGGAATAAAGCAGATGCTGAGACTCACAACCAATTTCTACATCTTAATATGTTGTTTTTTTATATGTTTATATCTTTTTTTCTTTTTTAGCACATCCAAGTGGCTACTCTTTATTTTATTTTTATTAAATTCTTTATTAATTACATTTTGTTCACCTTATATACCCCTGTAGTTCCCTCTCTCCTTCAATCCCAATCCCTCCCTTCCTCCCCCCTCTGCACCCGTGTCCCTCCCCAAGACCACCAATAGGGGAGGTCCTCCTTTCCTTCCCTCCAATCCTAGTCCATCTGGTCTCATCAGGAGTGGCTGCATTGTCTTCCTCTGTGGCCCTGCAAGGCTACTCCCTGTTTATATCTTAATACGGTACTTAATGTATTAAATTTCTACAACTTTATATGTTAAGTGACCATTACGTGAATTCTCTCTGTATGATTTTTTACTTTATAGACATCTCTAAAAAGTAGTCCTCAGTGTCAAGTCAAACCATATAACCTGTTTTAGATAAAACTTAATCAGCAAAAGAGATCTAGAAAAAGACTCTTGTGTGAAAAGTTCATGTAACTTCCAGGTTGCAGGCAGGGATTGTGTCTAGCAGAACCGTTGGATGTTCCAAAGAAAGGAGAAGGCTGAGGCCTGTGCTCTCAGTAGATGATTCAGGGCATCTGTGACCTCAATTAGGGACCTCAGGGCATCTAAGGGAGCAAGTATCAGCCAAGGACCATCTGTTGCTGAATGGGATGGAGGTGTTAGGTGCTGCAAAGAAATGACTGAAGATTTTGAATCATGTTTCCTCAATATATAATTGAGAGACTTTAAAGATGGATATAAAGGAAAAACCTTCAAGTTAGGCGTCACAATGCTACTATAAAAGAAAATATGTGCCAATATTTGAAAAGTGAAAATGAATCAAAAGTGAAAAGTACTAATTTCAGAAACACCAGTGACACCATTAAAGTCACAGTGTTGGAAAACATGAACCCTCAAAATTTATTTTTGTTTGTTTTGTCTTGTTATTTTCAAGGCAGTGTTTCCCTAGGTAAACCAGGCTAGCCCTGAACAATTACCTTGCCTTAGTCTCTTTGGAGATAATATTAGAGAAGCATTTAATTATTGTCTCAAATTTTTGATAGACACCTGAACATCTTCTGTATGTTATTGATTCTATTACAAAAAGAAGGTAATGTTAGGCAAAGATCCACCCAGAGCTCTGTCATGGTACACCAGCCTGAGGACAGATAGCAATGCCTCAGCACTAATTTCCATTTCCATATCTCTAGGAACTCATCTGTTTTAAACATTCTGGAGCCAGGGACCAGCCTTGTCAGAGTCAGAAGGAAAGTGGAGGACCCAAAGCTCACAGAGCCTCTCAACTACTCCCTGGCTTAGTCAGAGAGAGACTTCAGCTTTAGTGAAACTCTCCATGGCCCAGCTGAGAATGATCTTACCTCCATGGACTCACCTGAACTTCTGTGAGGCAGATAGGCTCTGGAGCAGCTCTGGGAAGGTGACACTGGCCAGGTCATATTTTTACTGTGTGGATTTGTGGGGCTCTTGGCTACCATCAGGTATTGTGGATGTCAAATTTCATGTTGTCACAGTGTCAGGGGAAGGAAGGTCTCTGTAGCGCCTCAGTCCCTGAAGAAGAGCTTTCCCTGTGTCCCCACAGATACTACATCTGTTTTGCTCAGAAGTGATTTCATAATTGGGGTTCATTATTTTGAGAGGAAGGTTGTGAGGTGAAGAACTGAACAACTAACCAACTTTCTGTCCACTGAGGTTCCCACATCTCCAGAGGACCTCCTGTATACTCATTTAGGCCCTGTGCTTGCTGCTTCAGTCTCTGTGAGATCATATTCACCTTGTTTAGTTGATCCTGAAGGCCTTTTTTCCTGGTGTCCTTCATTCCCTCTGGCTCTTACAGTCTCTGAACCTCCTCTTCCAATAGATCCCCTGTGCTCTGCAGGGAGGGATTTGACTGAGACCTCCCAGAGAGACTCCCTTTCTGCCTACTATCTGGCTGTGTGTCTCTGCATCTGTTCCTACCTGGTAGTAGAGGAATCCTGTCTGATGATGACTGAATGACACACTGATCTATGAATACAGAAGAATTTCATTAGGGGTCATTTTACTGATAAAAAATTTTAAGACCAGTAGTGTTTGGTTTTACTCTAGGTCTGCAGACTATCTAGTTGCTGGTTCTTGGTCACATAAGCAGTGTTAGGTATGAGTTCCTTCTCATGGAGTAAGCCTTAAGTATATTGAGACATTGGTTGGCTAGTCCATTAGTTCTCTACTATTATGGCCCTGGCATATTTTTCAGGCATGACAGATTATAGGTTGTTATGAACTGGCCCTGAGAAACTTGTGACTTTTCCCCACCCTGCTGTACCTGGCTCCCACCCTGCTGCACCTGGCTGATCAACATCCTGCTTGGCAGTTGCAAAGATGTGAAGAACTGTACCAGGACTTTTTAGGAGTAACCATTGTCATGACCACAGAATGTTCCAGGCCCTGTGCCGAGAAGATTTTGTAACTTTCCACCCTCACTCACCTGCCTACCCCCACCCCTACGTAAAACCAGCTTTAAAAAACCTGCTTCTGCTCAATAAAATTAGGCTCTTGACAAGTGTACATTTGCTTGAGCCTGTTCCTTCTCTCGCCCATCTCTTTCAGGTCTTGGTCCTCCTTGCCCCGAAGAATAACTAGGTCCCGAGGGGTCGGGACAATAGGTCACAGGTTTTATGGCTGGGCTGGTGACCACGTTTCTGTTTCTGAAGCCTGCAAGAGTACCTCTCATACCAAAGAGTTTAGAATGTGTAGATAAAGGCTCCATGTAGGCATGAGCTCAACTGCTCTGTGTTCAAGGATTTGTATGGATATCGTGCTTCACAATGGGACCCTGATGTCAGTTTTCAGAGAATAACCCTTTGTCTTAGCAACAGCCTTGGATATTTGTGGAATTTTGTGGAACACCCTTGGCAAACAACTCAACTGAATGCAGCTTAGTCCAACTACTGGAAGCCTCATCTGACTTCCAGAGATGGCCAGTTTAGGCTCCAAAATCCTCATCACTAGGAGTCCTCATTAGGATACCTTCATAGACTCATTCCAGGAAGTTACCACTGCTCTTGGTGAGCATCTCTTTTCTTAAACCAAAGAAGTTTTCTTGCATTATTTTTTTCTATTTCAAGGGAGTGTTTAATTAACATTTGGCAGAATTCATTTAGTTTCAGTCTAGGAGGTTCTAATGGTCTCATTACACATCAATTTTTTCAGCAATTTAATAGCACAGGCATTTAAGAAACTTGACTCAAAACAAGCAAACCATCCCATATGTTGAAATCTGAATTAACATAATACATTACACAAAATGACTAAGTTCTCAACAACGTTCCATTATTTTTGCATCAATGGTAAAATATAAAATACTTTCCAACTAATTTCCAGAAGTCTAAATATTGATTAGGCATTTGACTCTTAAGGCCAACATTATACGTTGCATATGTCATAACGTTAAAACACTCCACAAAGAGAGTAACAGTTTCAATGATTATATAAAAAAGGTGGGACATGGAAATGATCATCCTAAGTGAGGTATCCCCAAAGCAGAAAGAAACATATGGTATATACTCACTTATATAGACCTATAGGATAGGAAGGTCATGCTGAAATCTATACACCTAGGGAAGATATACAAGAAGGAGGACCCAGGTTGGTAGGATCAATGCTCTTTTAGATGAACAAATGGGATGGACATTGAATGGAGGATAAAATAAGCAACAGGACAGGAGCATACCAAAGAGGGCCTCTGAAAGAATCAATATAGCAATGTATCAAAGCAGATATTAAGAATCACAACCAAGCCTTCAGCAGAGGGCGGGAAATAATAACAAAAATAGGGGAAGTTAGTAAGACTTGGGAAGAACAAGAGCTCCACAAAGACCAAACTGAGCAGGGCACAGGGGTCTTCTATGGGACAGTTTCTCCAACCAAGGACC
>JAQQSO010004628.1:0-12632 GCA_028658305.1 Pachyuromys duprasi | reverse complement strand
TCAAGTACACAACAAGGACATTTGCTCAACTATGTTCGTGGCTGCCTTATTTGTAATAACCAGAACCTGGAAACAATCCAGATGTCCCTCAGTTGAAGAATGGATACAGAAATTGTGGTACTTTTACACAATGAAATACTACTCAGCAATTAAAAATGAGGAAATCATGAAATTCGCAGGTAAATGGTGGGACCTGAAAACTATCATCCTGAGTGAGGTATCCCAAAAGCAGAAAGAAACATATGGTGTATACTCACTTATATAGACCTATAGGATAGGAAGGTCAAGCTGAAATCTACACACCTAGAGAGGATAGACAGGAAGGAGGACCCAGGTTGGTATGATCAATGCTTGTTTGGATGAACAAATGGGATGGACATTGAGTGGAGGAGAAAACAAGCAACAGGACAGGAGCATGCCAAGGAGGACCTCTGTGCGGGTCAATGTAGCGATGTATCAGAGCAGATATTAAGACTCCTGATCAAGACTTTGGCAGAGGGTAGGAACTAATGATAGATCTGGGGGAGGTTGGTGAGACTTCGGGAGAACAAGAGCTCCACAAAGACCAAACTGAGCAGGGCACAGGGGTCTTGTATGAGATGGTTTCTACAATCAAGGACCATGTGTGGATGTGGCCTGGAACCCCTGCTCAGATGGGGCCCATGATAGCTCAGTGTAGGACTGAAGACCCTAGTGAGGGAAACAGGGACTGTTTCAGTCATGATCTTGATGGCAGTCTCTTTGACCCTCCCCCATAAAGCCGGGGAGTGACAGACTGGCTAGGTCCCAGGGGAGGACATTGCAGCCAGCCCTGAGGAGACAGGATGAGCTGGGGTTGGATGGAAGGGGAGGAGGTCCTCCCCTGTTGGTGGACTTGGAGTGGGCGGGGAAGAGGGAGATGAGGGAGGGAGTGGGAGGGTGGGAGGAGATGAGGGAGGGAGTGAGAGCATGGGAGGTAATGAGGGAGGAGGCTATGCCGGGGATGCAAAGTACCTAACCTTTGATTGATATAAAAATAAATAAATTAAAAAAATAATAATAAGAAGAAGAGACTTTATTGGGAATCAGAGCCAGATACTCATGGAGCAGGTCTGCGCTGGAGAGCACTCTAAATATGCAGCTCCAAATCACATTAGTAAGGGTTCAAAAGAGCAAACCTCACAAGGCTCTCTGTTTGCTGCTTTCCTGAAATCTGGGTTAAAATCAGAGTGGCATACTTTCTGTCTATGTGCAATCAGGCACACATCCTGCCTAACTACAGGAAAGCACACATCCCAGGTGCTGTCAGGGACAAGTAAGCTTGTTTACCGGAGTGAAAACAGGTGGCTTTTATCTTACATAAACAAATCAGGCAGTTACAAGAACTGCTCCAGGATTCCTGGAAGCAATCTATCCTTGGGCAAGTGGCACTTACAGGTTAGAGGCATTTTTATCTTATATTTCTCTTTTTTGTTTGTTTGTTTTTTACAATTTTTATTTTTTAAATATTAATCATAGGTTATTGACTTTGTATCCCAGCGGTAGCCCCCTCCCACATCCCCTCCCAATCCCACCCTCCCTCCCTCATCTCCTCCCTAGCCCTTTCCAAGGCCACTGGTAAGTGAGGTCCTTTTCCCCTTCCATCTGAACCTAGCTTATCAGGTATCTTCAGGACTGGCTGCAATGTCCTCCTCTGTGGCCTAGCAAGGCTGCTCCTTCCTGAAGGGCAGGGAGGGGGAGGTCAAAGAGCCAGCCATTGGGTTCATGTCAAAGACAGTCCCTGTTCCCCTTACTAGGTAACCCACTTGGATACTGAGCTACCATGGGCTACATCGGAGCAGGGGTTCTAGGTTATATCCATACATGGTCTTTGGTTGAAGAAACAGTCTCATAGAACTGCTGCACAGCTGTAGCCCACAGGAGTTCAGTATCCAAGGGGGTTCCATAGTAATGGGAACAGGGACTGTCTCTGACATGAACTGATTGGCCTGCTCTTTGATCACTTCGTCCTGAGAGGAGAGCAGTCTTACCAGGCCACAGAGGAAGACAATGCAGCCATTCATGATGAGACCTGATAGACTAGGATTAGAAGAAAGAAGAGGAAGAACTCCCTTATCAGTTGACTGGGGAAGGGGCATGGGTAAAGAAGGGGGAAAAAAGGTAGGATTGGCAGGGGGAAAGGGAGGGAGCTACAGAGGGGATACAAAGTGCATAAACTGTAATTACTAAAAAACAAAACAAAACAAAAAAGAAATACCACAACCAAGACAACTCTTATAAAAGAAAGCATTTAATTGGTAGCTTGCTTACAGTTTCAAAGATTTAGGCTTTGTAAACATGGCAGGGAATTTGGCCATATGCATGAAGACATGGTGTAGAAGAAGGAAATGAAGTTCATCCTCCTGACCCACAGGCAGAGAGAGAAGAGAAGGGAGGGAGAGAGAAAGAGAGTAAGTGACTGGCGTAAGTGTTGAAACCTCTAAGCCCACCCACAGTGCCATCTTTCCTCCTACAAGGTCACACTTCCCAGTTTTTCTCATTCTTTAAAACAGTACCAATCCCTGGTGACTTGTCACTCATATAAGAGGCTATAGGAGCCAATCTTATTCAACAACCATATTAAGGAAATGACAGTCACCCTAGAGGTTAACGACCTTTTCTGCTTAGGCATTGTTCCTCTCCCCATCTGTCTGCCTACCAGGAAGTCTGTCTAACTCCTAGTCCCTCATTTTGTAACACCATGACAGCATGTTTAGATAACTACACTAGCCATCCATTAGGGTTTCTAGGCCTTTGTTCATTCTCTCAGGCCAACACATAAGCTATTATTCTAAACAGCATTTTTGAATGCTTTCATTGTTTCAACCATTTCAGGTTATACTCCAAGTTTTTGTTTTGTTTTGTTTTCTGTGGGACCTCTTATATTTAAGCCTGGGCTTACCTCAGCACTGTTATTCCAATAAAGTCTTTCTATTTCAGACATGCCAATGTTACTCTGGTCTCTAGACCCATTCCATAAGCTTTCTCAAGACGCAGATCTGTACCCTGCTTGTTCTTTCTGCTGAAAAACTTCAGGTAGCCAGGAAAGCATGTGTGCTCTCTAACAAGAAGTTCTCTTTAAGTTCTGAGCCTGGGTTATGCACCATCTCAGATTATATGCCTTGCCATTTGCGACTATCCTGCATTGTTGAAACCTGTTAATGTTTCTATATCTATCTTCTCTACCATCATCTTTCAGGAAGTTAAAGCTATGAATTGTCAATACTCAAAAATAAAATAAAGAATAGGAAGTCAAGAGGAAAAAGTGTAATTATAATTTCAGTAGAATTTGGACAAAAAGGGCCATTTCAGGAGTTGGTGAGACTTCCTATTGATGATTAACCAGGGTTCAGAGGTCAATCAAAGAAATACAGAAGTTTTCTTTTTCATCCTTTACATGATTACCCTAAACCCCTTCTAGCAGTTTTTTTTTCCTTTTACCTAATGCCTCAAGATTATAATTGATTTTTCTTATACTGACCTTCTTCTCAACCCAATGTCATAGGATCTTTGCAAAAAAAAAAAAAAAGCATCCCTATGATGTAGAATAGAAATGCTGATGTGCTTCCCAACTCATACCTTAATGTCCTTCCAAAGGAACTGAGTTACATCCTGAATAATAATCACTTCAGCGTTTGAAGAGCAACCATCTTTAGTTGCGCAGATTATATTTGGTTTCCTAGTGACCCATAGCCACAAGACTTTGCAAGGGTGTCTCTATGTGAGGTTTGTGGGCTTCTGTTCTAACAAAGGAGGTTTAGGTACAGTGACTGGTAATAGGTGATATTTTTATCTTTCTCAGTATCCACAGTTGTCCTTTTTACCCAAAAGAACAATAAAAACAGATTCTTGAATAATCAAACACAGGAAAACTGATAATCTCCAACCTGAACTACTCTAGTTACTCTCAAATGAGGAAAGAGAGAAATGGAGAGGTCTCATTCAAGGTAGTACTAAGAGATTCTAGGCTAGTAGATGCAGTGAAGTAACAAATGTCACACAATCACAGCACAGTCATGTACAAAGATTTATTGGTCGTTAAGGCTGAGAAAGTCTTCTCTAATTCACACCAAGCAGAGTCTATGTGCATTATGGGTTTCCATAGCCTTGACCTTTACCAGCACCATCCACCATCTGGCACCTTTCCTGAGACTGTTGTAACTGTTTGAGTTGTCCAGAGGCCATCACTGAACACTAACAAACAACTGACAAAAAACTCTTGCAAAAATTTCACTCTTCTATTTGGACATCTCTGGTGAAGCTTCCTGTTTGTACAGAGTACTCATAAATAAGGCAGTGTGGATTGGGGAAATCTCTGGAATCAGGGTTAAGGAAGAGGACACCATAAGCCCTGCCTTCCTGTCCTTTCTTCCTACACCATGTGGAAGAACAGACAGGCTCTGCCATGTCTCATTTCAGTTCTTTTTACCTTCCTGCCTTCTGCTTCCTCATTCTATTCAGATCCGTGAGTACCACCAAGGCCTCTCCTATATCATTCCTCCTCTGATCAAAACCATTCATTTCCTTTCACAGTCCCTTCCCTGGAAAGCCTCCCCAAAGTCTTTTTGCTTTATAATTAACAAATAATAATTGTGTGTGTGTTTCCCAACTCTAGGATTACATGACTAAGCATAATCTATTTTTTTCACACTACTCTAAAGCAATCAGTGTGGCTAAAATGAGGTGTTATGTGATTTAGAATAGCATTCCTCTTAGATACTAGCAATATCTAAAATCCCAGTGGTCAGAGACATTTTTATTTGTCGAAACTTTTGAATCAATTTGAAAATGAGCATTTAATCTGTTGGGAACTTTGGTTGTAAATGAATAGGCTACAGTCTAACCTTGGTACAGGTAAGACTTTGGGCACACCAGAACTCTGTGGATGTTTGGGTTCCTGTAACAACACTCTTGTTAAGATCAAGGACCTTGGATTAAACTAACAGTAGAACTTGTTTGGTGTCCAAAATATCCACATTATTAGAATTATATTGTTAGACACTTATATTTATTTTGAGATCAGAAAATATATTTATAAACCTGGTGATTCTGTGATATAGCAGTGAAGGGCTAGTTTCTTAGCTATTTTGAAACAAAATCTGTAATGCTAGAAAAAGGTAGAGGATGATTTCTACAGAGAGATTTTCTCTCTTGCTCAAGGGTAACATAGGTGAATTATGTAACTCTGAATTTCATAGTCATATTATAAATCTTAGGTTGAAGAGTACCCAAAAAGAAAAACAGGGTACCAAGTGCTTTCCCAAGAATTAAAAATGGTAATGAAGAACAGTTCTGACAAGTGTTTATGAAAAGAATAAATACTTACCATATCTTCATTTAAAGAAAATAAAATCCCACTAGATCTTGAAATCCGCTGCTTAGTGAAGGGACGACCTGTCACTTGAACCTGCCTTGGTGGGCATCACAGCTGACGCTGAGTTATCACCACTACAAAAACTGATAATCATCCTGCCACTCTGCTGTACCATGCTGTCAACTGCCATCTCAGGCTGTAGAACTATGGATGACAGTGATTATTGTGATGAAACTACACTCATAAACAATGATATCTGTCCCGCGCTGCCCTAAACTCCTTCCTTTCCAGGAAGTATATGGTGCTGGTCCCTTCCCAGCTCCACACTGAGACCCCTGAGAAAATCTGCCTCCATCTATACCATCTGAACGAGACAGTGACTGTCAGAGCTGCCTTGCAGTCCAGCTGGGGAGACAGAAGCCTGTTCAATGAGCTTGTGGTCGACAAGGACTTGTTCCACTGTGTGTCCTTTACTGTGAGTACAAGATACCTGTCCTTTACTGTGAGTACAAGATACCTGTTCCGATATATACATACATACATATATATATATATGTATATATATATATACATATATATGTACCTATGAGTGTTGATATGCATATATAATATACATACAGATTTCTAAAAAAGATTACTCTAGAAACATATCTGTGACTTCAAGAAAGGAGAAACTTAGAAATTTACCCAACAAAAAAATACCATAGATTATCACACCCCAAAATGGGAAGAGACAATTCTTGTGCATATGCAACTGTCCCATTGAATTTTCTCAAAAGTTCAACCACCCAGAGAAAGAGACATTTTTGCAATGCATAGTACATTTTCTAGTGAGTCACAAACTTTCAAGTGACACCCCAGCTAATAAGGACCACATCTCTTCTGAAGAAGTGTTGGTTCCTTGTTCAGGGCCTATCCTCAAGACACAATTCCTACCACTACTAACATATTATCTTCTAATTTCTTCCACCATTAATATATTGTCTTTCCTTCTACCTCAGTTTCAGAGTTAGAGTTAATTTTCAATCAAGATCATATTTACTCCATAAAAATGACTGTGTTTTTGTTGCTTCCTTTGAATCACATACAATACTGTGTTTTCTATTCATACTTTTTTACGACACTTTTTTTCCACCACATAACACTTAAACAAAAATTGATGGAACCCATCTGCTTCCTGATATGTGGAAGGAGAGGAAATCAAAAAGGAAATATAAGAGCTGCAGGGGGTCACACAGTGAAGTGTCTTGTCTTCCTCTCATTCTCAGCTCCCCAGACTTTCCAGTTCTGAGGAGATGGTGTCCCTCTCTGTCCACATCAAAGGGCCAACACATGAATTCAGCGAAAAGATGGTGGTGCTTGTGAAGAACAAAGAAAGCATTGTCTTTCTCCAGACGGATAAACCAATGTACACGCCAGGACAGTCAGGTATGAAGCTGCAGAGTGGGCAAAGGAATTAAGAAGCCTTCCTGAACAAGGACCAAAGAAGGTCTGAGTCTTTGGACCTCACAAGAAAATTCTCTTTCTCTTTTTTTCCAGTCAATTTTAGGGTTGTCTCTATGGATAAAAATCTACACCCCCTGAGTGAGCTGGTGAGTCTTTTGCTAATGGGTATTGGTGGGTTCATCAAGACAGAATGCTACCTCAAATTCTAAAAAAAAGCTCAAGGAACTAGTTAAATATTAACATAAAAATCCACTTTTACTTAATTTGTTCTTTGTTAATAACAAATTACTGTAGGTAACACTTGTTGGGATATCTAAACATTCTGTATTTCCCAATAATCTGTTGTGTAATCCTACCAAGGATATTTTTTCTATTTTCTACTATTTATTTATTTTTCTCATACAAAATATCCCAACTACAGGCTCCTCTCCCTCCCTTCCTCTCATTCTCTCCCCTAAACTCCCTTCTCCTCCAGATCTCTTTCCCTTCAGAAAAGAGCAGCCTTCCAGTGATGTCAGCTGAACACAGCACAAGATGCAGTAAGAATAGGCACATGCCCTCATATCAAAGCTGAGTAAGACAACCCCGTGAAAAGAAAGGGCTCTCAAGAGCAGACAAAAGAGTCTGAGCCAACAGTCATCCAGCTTCTCATTCCTGGCCACCCAGGCAGTATGGGGCATAGGCTCCCTCTGGTGTCTTGGGACCACTCCCATCACTGGGGCCCTTGAATGGTCACAGAAGTTGCCTTTCAGGAGTCATATCCTCCATTGCTAGGAATCCTCAGTAAGGTCACTTTCATAGGTTCAAGGGAGTTTCCACTACAATAGATTTCCACACCGCACCCTAAATGCCTCTGTTCCCACCATCTCTCCTCATATTCTCCCTTTTTTCCTCCCTCCCCTGCCTGATCCTTTCTGCCTCCACTCCCACCTCACTCAAAAGATCGATTCTATTTTCCCTTCCTAGGGTGATCCCTGAATCCCCTAAAGCCCTCCTTGTTGCACAGACTCTGTGTGTCTGTGGATGATAGTGTGATTGTGCTTTACTCTACAGCTAATACCCACTTGTAAGTGAGTACATACCATGTTTGTCTTTCTGGTCTGGGCTGCCTCCCTCAGAGTGATTTTTCTAGTTTTATCCTTCATTATATACACTTGTGCATGGTTCTTCTGGACAATTCCTTAATCCCTTTACCTATCTCTGTAGGCTTCTGGCACTGTAAAATTTCCAGTGTAGGTTGTTGTCTTACTTTAGGTTTTATTGCTTACTGTGTCAAGACACCATGACTATGGTCACTCTTATACATTAAAAACAAACAAAAAATAATTAATTGTTGCTGGCTTACAGTTTCAGATGTTTAGTCCATTTTCCTCAGGTCATGAAGCACGGTGGTGTGCAGACAGACCTGGTGGTAGAGAAATTGCTAAGTATTCTTCATCTTGATCTGAAGGCAGCAGAAAAAGACTGTGTGTAGCTTGAGCATTTGAGACCTCAAAGCCCCACCCCAACAGTGACACATTTCCTCCACCAAGACCAGACCTACTCCAACAAGGCCACACCTCCTAATCCTGCCACTGTCTATGGCCAACCAGTCAAACACATGAGTCTATGGAGGCCAAACCCATTCAAACCACCACAGCTGTTGACTCACTTCCTAGGACTCTGTGTGTCTCTGTGTAATACATTTGTGTAATTCATTTGTCTGCACGTGTGTGTATGTGTGTGTGTGTACACGTGTGCTTGGTAGGCAGAAGACAATCTTGGGTGTCAGTTTGGGTGCCAAACACATTGAGTTCTGAGTCAGAGTCTCCCCCTAACCTGGGTTTATGATCCTAGCCTTGATGATCTGGCTAGGCTGCCTGGCCAGTGACCCCTTGAGAGCTGTCTGTCTCTGCTTCTCCAGCTAGGACTACAGCAGGCACTTGTACCTGCTTTTTACGTAGATTCTGCTGATGAAACTCAGGTCCTTATGCTCCAGCAGCTCCCATGTGACCAACTGCCTCTTTCTCCTGTCTTTCACGTCCTGGATTCATAGTTGTTACATCACTTTCATTTTTATGATGGGTAAATTCACTTCCATGAATTAATCCCTTCTTCAGAATTTCATCAACTATTCCTGAATGTTTCATATAGATTTTATACCAGGTTGCAGTTGTACAATCAGCATAGAAATTTGATTTGGATTTTAATAACATATATGTTGCTTTGGAAACAGTGTGAATCATTTAATAGCACATATGTCTGCCTAGTGCACATAAATCTAACCATTATTTTAGATTTCCATTTATGGATTCCCTAGTAGTTTGCAATGTTCTTCTTAGGCCTATTCAACTTCTTGATTGACTTATTTCCCAAGTCATAGTTTTCATTAATGAATGGAGTTTATTTCATGTTGATCTTGCTGAATTCTTCAGTCAATATGACTTATCTTGGATTTGATTCCGTTTTCTGTGCCAGTTATAACATGATCTTCCTACTACTGTGCAGGGTTCATTTCTCTTCCTTTAAAGAATTAAAAGAGAGGAAAAACAAAGTAGGCAGAAGCAGCAGTAAAGAAAGGATTTTTTCACAGGTGAGAAAACACAATGACATGATCAAAACCCTGGCTAGCCTGTAACTCTCTATATTTTCCAGGTTAGCCGTGATTCATAGAGCTCAGCCTGCCTCTGCCTCCTGATTGCTGGTATTAAAGTGTGTGTTTGCCTACCTGGCTCAAGTGATATTTTCATGGTCTGTAAGTGAACATCTGCCTCTTTCCTTCTTGGTTCTTCCTGATCTTATAAAATTCAAACTGCAGTTTGCACCCTCTTCCTCTTCTTCAGAACCTAAAGGTGAGAGTGTGAGCAGGAAAGAGAAGAAGAACCTAAATGTCAATTAGTTCAGAAGGTCAGGAAATAAGATACACAGTGAGAGAAAAGCAGAAAATGGAGGGTGCCTAGTGTCATGGACCCAGGTCACATTGCAAAGAGTGTTTTAAATTATGTTTCTTAATTGGTTTATAAAGCAGTAAGTTCCCACTTAGCTTTTTTATGGATCCTTCATTTTGGTTAACCTTCCTACCCTCCCCTTTCTTCTCTCCCATTCCACATACTATCACTGCTTAAGTCCACCTGGTCTTTGATATCACCTACTAGGGTCCTACCCTAGTGACCCTCTTCTACTTTCCTTGCTTCCACGGGTGGTCCAGGTCAAACACATAACTCTACATGTTTGCAGTGATGAAGCACAGATAAGAAAGAACACACAGCAGTCATCTTTCTAAGCCTGGTACCATTATAAGTTTCCATTTGCCTGAAATTTTTGTGATGTTATTTTTTATAGCTGAATAGACCTTCATCGTATACATGTGTACCACACTTTCATCATCCATTGTCATGATCTGTCTTTCTATACTTTCAGAAATGAGTCTTTTGTCACTAAATTTCCCTTATAACTACCATTGCTTGCTCCCTTATCAGATGCTAGAAATGGTTGTGTTCTTTAAGCTTGTCGTCACCTAAAATAAGTTTGCCTCTGCAGACAGCTCAGTTACGACAGAACCTTGAATGACCTTGTCAGTGTCTGTCTTATTATGTAGACTTCATCCAATCATTCAGAACCATGTCTCCTACAAAACCTCTGAACATTATGCTCTTGGCTTGGTCAGCAGCAATTCTCCTTTGAAGCAAGAGCAGCTATTGAGGTCCTTCTTCCTTTATATTACTCTGGCAACAGTAGGGCATGTATTAAGTTCTTCAGGAGGTACGCACTGAGGACACATGCTAATCCCTTTGTAGCCCATTAGAGGACTAAGTGGGAAGACAGTACCTTGCCATGTTATATATTTTGATTGTATATATGTTAAAATTAATATTTAATATTGAGTTATATTTTAGTAAATCAGCAGTTACTCCATAACCAGCTATGTACCCTAATAACCACACAGAGAGAAAAGGATTTAATTAATTATTTTATTAGCCTAATGTGGTTTGCTGCGCAATAATTACCCCATCCTAAAACTCCAAGCTAGTATAGTTTCCTCCTACTCAGATTTTCCAAAATTTACTTGCTTTTTGATCACCTCTTTGATCTAGTTCATTTCTCTTGATGTTTCTTGGTCCTCTCCCCACGGATCCATCCTGTCTTCCTGTCTTTTCTCTTCCCCCCATCAGACCAGGATGTCCCACCCTATTCTCTATACTACTCAACACTGGCAAGTAGGCTTTTATTGGCAATACAGAGAACAAACAGTGACATGTTTACAAAACTTGAGACAGGAGATGCTTAGAATTAATGTCACAGTACAATGTCTGGATTGAAACCAACATTTGAATGAACAAGGGTAAACTGTACACAAGATTCATAGAGCCAATAGATATATTTAAAGCTAATAACTCCATTTCACACTGCAAATATACCTGATTTAAACAGTAAGCTTTATAATCTCCAGCCTTTCAAGGCTCAGGGTAGGACTCACAGCAAATCAGAGAAATCTTACTGATAATGACCCACAGTTCCATTTCTGAGTCCCTATCAATTGAGTAATTTGGAAGACTCTGGTACTTCTAGAACATATACTTAAAATTATTCTGTGGTGGCTAATTAATTGGCTTTGTAATGGAGATTAAGTCCATACATTCTAACTGAAGCTGTCATCCTACGGACCAATCTATAAATATTTGGATTCTGCTGCCTGTGTGAAATTTCTAAACCATTGGTTCCCAAACTTCCTAATGTTTCAAACCTTTAATACACTTCCTCATGTTGTGGTGACCCAAACTATAAAATTTTTTCATTGCTACTTCATTACTGTAATTTTACTTCTGATATGAATCGCAATGTTTTGGAATAAGGTTTACCAAAGGGGTCACTACCTGCTGTTCTGAAGTAACATTGTTTTCCCTTTTGTTTCAGTTTCCTGCGGTTTACATTGAGGTAAGAAACTTAAGTGTTTCATATTCAGAAAGAATTCAATCCATTGAAAGTACCTTGATGCTAGGGTGTTGTAGAACTACTGTGGGGTAGCAGCCTTCTGGCATTCGAGATAACTGGTTAGTGTGTCCCAAGTTTCCTTTATTTCCCTCTTCCCCAGAGGAATATTAGCAAGCTCCCAAATGATTCCACCATGAACACAGTGGTCTTAGATGTGTTGTTGCTCTTAATACTTTATTGACTTAGAAAATTTGCACCCTGCTTCACAGGATCCAAAAACAAACCGAGTTATGCAGTGGCAGAATATCAACACAGAGAATGGGCTTAAGCAACTGTCCTTCAGCCTGTCACTGGAACCCATTCTGGGCTCCTACAAGATAGTGATACTAAAGCAATCAGGGATGAAGAAAGAGCACTCCTTCACCGTGGAGGAATTCGGTATGATTGGGAAGACCATAAAGGGAAAGCAGATGTCTTAAGTTTCTACGTATTACAGGATGAATTCTTTTGAACAAACTGAGATAAAAATGTGTAAGGCTGGGTTTCATCTGACAGAAGCTGTGGCTATCCATCTAGCAACATGGAACTTCCAACAAGTGCTGGGATTTTCAGGAGCAAATTACGTGGTTTCTCTTATTTAAGTAGATACCTCAGTTATTTGCAAGGAATGATATAATCTATAACCACTCAGTGTTCTAACTTTTTATAGAGGGTGGACTTACCTTAACAATGTGAAATCACCATTTATGGGCATAGACTGATCATTCAGGCAACTAGAAAAGTCATTTTCCACCGGAATTTCTCCTCTTTCCCAACAGTGCTTCCCAGATTTGAAGTTCAAGTAAAGGTCCCAAAGGCCATCTCTGTGCAAGATGAAAAAATAAATGTGACGGCATGTGGAGTGTGAGTTATATCTTTCTATTCTTCTAACTTTAAGGATGTA
>JAQQSO010004627.1:0-12635 GCA_028658305.1 Pachyuromys duprasi | reverse complement strand
TTTATTTATTTATTTATTTTAAGACACATTTCTTTTTTATTGTCTTTCTTTTTTTAACATTTTAAAATTTATTTTTATATTGGTTACAATTTATTCACTTTGTATCCAGCTGTAGTCCCCTACCTCATTCCCTCCCAATTCCACCCTCTCTCCCTCTCTCCCCTCCTCCCATGCCCCTCTCTAAGTCCACTGATAGGAGAGGTCCTTCTCCCCTTCCAGCTGACCCTAGCTTATCAGGTCTCATCAGGAATGTCTGCATTGTCCTCCTCTGTGGCCTGGCAAGGCTGCTCCCCTCTTAGGAGAAGGTGGTCAAAGAGCCAGCCACTGAGTTCATATAGGATGCATTTCTAAACATGTTGAAAATAAGTTGAACACTTGACTCAACATTTCTCAAACAAAGACATTGCCCACATGTGTATAGAGAGATGTTCAACATCAGTAATTACTATAAGAATGCAAATCAGCACAGACATATCTTTGGTTGGTGTTGGTTTTTGGTTTTTTTTTTTTTTTTTTGAGACAGGGTTTCTCTGTGTATCCCTGGCTTTCCTGGACTCACTTTGTAGATCAGGCTGGCTTTGAACTCATAGAGATGCACCTGGCTCTGCCTCCCTAGTGCTGGGATTAACGGTGTGCACAGCCACATCTAGAAGTATTTCTGTTTATTTGGATAATTAATATTGTTAAAATATCCCCATAGCATTTCTGTTGCCTACACAAACTAGCTCTTGAAGTGGCCCATTGACATTATATCACGGTTCAGGAAAAGACTCATAAAGCCTTACCCTTTCTTGAAGAGCTCCCCAGCACCACATTGCTGGGGATCAGGGATCATTTTCTTCAGTGCACAGTCTTTGGCAAGTTTCTCAAACAACTATGCAGAGCCCTGGACTCACTCTCATACAAGCAGCCCTGACTAAACACAGTAGGTCTCACTCACACAAAATTAAAGATATGACATTAGGAGGGATACCAGTTGGAAAGAAAGTGTCTCATCAGGATAGAGAAATGGTATAGGAGAGAAGAGTGGAGTGATCAATATGATAAAAATACATTGTATACATGCATTCAGTTGTCAACATTTTTTAATTAAAATAATGAAAGTGTAGTAACTATAAAATTAAAATAATAATGTTTCAATACTAGACAGGTGCCTAGCATAATTACCATCAGAGAGGCTCCATTCAGCAACTGATAGAAACAGAGGCAGAGACACACAGCCAAGCATTAGGCAGAACTCAGAGACTCTTTCAGAAAAGGGGAAAGAATTACAGGAACCAGAAGGGTCAAAGACAAAGGCAAAAATGCCCATAGACTCAACACTCCTGGATTCAGAGGGACTCACTGAGACGGAACCAACAATCGCAGAGCCATCATGGGGCTAACCTAGGCCCTCTGTATATATGTTATAGCTGGGTAGCTTGGGAGCAAAGGCTGTCTCTGGCTCCTCTGCCTGCTTTTGGGATCCTTGTCCTTTACTAGGTTGCCTCTTCCAGCCTCATAGAAGAGGAGATACCTAGCATTATTGCAACTTGATTTGCCATGTTTTATTGATATCCCTGGAAAGTCTGCCCTTTTCGAAGGGAAACATGGAGAATGAGGACATAGGGAGATAGTAGGGAGTAGAGGTAAGGGCTGGGAGGAGAACAGGAAGGGGGAACTGCAGTTGAGATGAAATATATGAGACAATAAATTAATAAAAAATTAAAAAACAGTTCACCTATGTTTCTTAAATAGATTCACAGCCTGAAATTTTTAAATATATCAAATTTCTGCTGGATTGTTGAGATCAGTAATTTAAATTTTTCTGAATATTCGAGTAATTTCACAGCCAAATAATAACTTAAATACATTCCAAGTACATAAAAATTCTTTGAACATTTATGCATAAATTATCCATTATGCATATAAAAATTTTAATAACCCTATGGTGATCAGTACATAAAGATAAAATTGCATTATTCCAAAATATGTAAGCATCACACTGTTAGCAATGTTATATTCCTAAAATCAAGTCAAAATGATAATTTTTTTATTTTTTCAGAATGTGTCACTAGAATACACTGACAAGGTCAAGTTATTTTGAAGTCAACCCTTGTCCAGAAATAGCTGCTTTATATATATATATATATATATATATATATATATATATATATATATATATATAGAGAGAGAGAGAGAGAGAGAGAGAGAGAGAGAGAGAGAGAGAGATTTTTTTCCAGAGCCAAGCATTTGGCACTGGACAGCCAAATGTGCTCTCCCCTGGGAAGGACCACTTCTTCTACTCCCAGGTTTCCTCAATTGCATGTAATTCTTTGTGCAGCAGTGAATCCGTGTGGTCTTTTCCCCATCCACATTAGCATGTCCTTGTTCAGCTCATGTTTCAGACAATCATGTTTGTGAGATATTATGGGAATAGCTTGACATTACGAGAAGACACAAACTCAGCAAACTCCTTGATCTTCTGGTTTTTACAAGATTTCTGTCCCATCTTCCATAATGTTCCCTGACCTTTTAGGTGTGGGAGTATTTTGTACATGTATCCATGCATACAGTAACATCATCCAGACTAAGCAGGTCATATTCATATATATATATGTATGTATGTGTGTATGTGTATATATATATATATGTTTATACATATATGCATGTAAAAACAATAAATGAAAGAAGAGATGAATTTGAAGAAGAGTCAGGAAGGATAAATGGGAGGGTTTTGAAGAAAGAAAGGAAAGGTAGAAGTGCTGTAACTGTACTTTAATCTAAAAATAAAAGAAATATTTATGCCACTAAAAGTACTTGGCCACCGGACATATATATATATATATATATATTTATGTGCATGCAAATATATATTAAATATAGTGCATTTATACAATCTCTGTTCTGTCTTTATAAATAAGAGGAGAATTTTTTTCTGGTGGATATACTTTATAACATATTTGACCCCCGTGTAAAGCATTCTCAACACAGGTGTGCACACTATATGATACAGGACACACTTGCCATTCCATGTTAGATAAATGCAATAATGGGAATAGCACAGAAACGGAGGAACAGGCTACATTCATCTTAGTTTCCATGTAGACATTGGCAGGGTGTAACTGCACCATAATCCAGTATATATAAACAGTCTATTACACAGCTGTGGCTGCCAAATTTTCATTTCCTACTGTCTAGACGGCCAGTCTAAACATGGCTTTGAGACATCCATGGGGTACAATCTCCCCCGAAGACTTCTAAAATCCCTGGTAACACTAAGGCCACTACACTCTCAGTTTATTACCTTCCTATTCCATAGTTTATGTCCAGCAAAACAGAATGTGAGTTTTCTTGGGAGGGGAAAAAATAAAAGGAATGCACAGTAATTCTTTAGCTTTTAAAATCAATAAAATCTTAACAGCCAATCACCTCCTTGCAGACAATCCTCTTGGTGGTTTTTAAACTGTTCTTGCAGTGAGACCGAGCAGGGTTTAGAAGGAAGTACTGTGTTTTCACAGAATGTGCAGTGGTAAAATGCTTACTGAAAAGGAAATCCACAGCATTATAAGGACTTTCCTTGTAGACAATTTCATATTCAATTTCTTGAAAAGGCTAAGCACATGACTTTAAAAAAGTAAATGAAATAAACCTTGTGTTCAGTTTTTGCATCATAGGGAGCGGTTTACAAACTAAGCCCTAGGCATTGGTTAAGGAAGTGTGTAAATCCCACAGGATGACTCAGAAGAGTCAGCCAAATTGAAGCAGGGCTTCCAAGAGTTGCCTTATATGAGAACAAAATTTAGCAACCATATAGAAACTGACTTGGATCAAAACTCCAAAGAAACCAATGGGTCAGAAAGAACATAGATTTCAAGTAATGAGCACTTTCCAGAATTGTTTGTAGGAGAGCAGGAGATAGAGAGACATGAGATCAGATAAACTGAGGCCACAATGACTTCCAGCACTGCACTGAAGATGTTTCAGATTTCCTTTCATTGGGGCTCCCCTGAAACTATGGACATTTTATATTCATTGTGTTTCTTTTGCAGCCAGGCCATAGATGACCTGTAACTTTTCATCTTCCAAGTTCTCCCTCCCAAATGCTGGGGTTATAGGTATAGACCACCATCCCTGATTCATGAAGTGCTGAGGAATCCATTGGATATTGTGCATATCTGGCACCGTGCCCTTCAGAATGAGCTACACCCTAAGGCTAAAACCAATATGCTTGCACAGATTTCCCATTCCTTAAATTGTTATAAAGTTCTCTGATGTGTTCAAAAAATGCTTGTTTGAAAATGGGAAGGGGGTAAAATTGGTCAAGAATAGCGTATATAAATATCAATATTATTTTTGATTTATAAATTATTAATCTAACTTGTTAAATTTTAGACCTTACAAATAAATATTAATTATAAGAAAGAGAATTAAGACTGTAGGTACAGGGACTATTTCTGTCATGAGCTCAATGGCTGGCTCTTTGACACCCTCCCCCCGAAGGGAGGAGCAGCCTTGCTGGACCCCAGAAGAGGACATTGCAGCCAGTCCTGAAAAGACCTGATAAGCTAGGATCAGATGGAAGGAGTGGGGGGAAGTCCTCCCCTATCAGTGGACTTGGAAAGGGGCAGGGAGTAAATGAGGAAGGGATGGGTAGAGTGGGAGGGAATGATGGAGGGGGCTACGGCTGGGATACAAAGTACATACCCTGTGATTAATATAAAAATAAATAAATTATAAAAAATAAAACAGAAATTAACAAATTAGAAATAAATAAAGAAAGAAAAAAAAGAAGGTAGGTACATAAGGCAAAATGGAAACAGGACCTTCAGCGAATAACTGGAAAATCCTGACACAGTTTTTCCATGTAAAAATTAGGACAAAGCACGTGTTTCTGACTTCAAATGTCATCTCATAAAACATTGCATGGTCTTAAGTATAATCCCCTAAAAACACTTCTAGTTGCAGCATTTTGACTGTGTTTGTTAAATTTCACATTGAATTTTCCCTTTCTCATTAAAAGTATAAGTACAAGAGCCTGCATTTAAAAATGTTATCACAAAGGAATGGAAGATGTCTCCTCAGTTCAAAACACTGGATATTCTTTCAGAGAGCTGAGTTTCAATTCCTAACACCCACAAGTAGTTCAGTCATTTGTAATTCCAGGTAATTTGCCCTCTTTTAGTCTCCATGGGTATCAGGCACACACATAGTGCACATACATACGTGCAGGAAAAATATGTATCCACATAAAATAAGAACAAATTGTAATACATTGATGTGAAATCAGGTTAACCCTGCTCAAAGATTATGTATTCTTCTTTTAAATATACTTAAACTTAGTTTTTTTAATATTTTAATTTTTTACAGTTTATTTACTGTATATCCCAACTGTAGTCCCCTTCCACATCCCCTCTCAATCTCAACCTCCCTCCTTCTTCTCCTCCCATGCTTCCCCTAGTCCATTGAAAGGTGAGGACCTCTTACCCTTCCATCTGACCCTGGCTTCATTGTCCTCTTCTGTGGCCTGGTAAGGCTATCCCCACCCTAGGGGGAGGTAATCAAAGAGTCAGCCACTGAGTTCATGTCAGAGATAGTCCCTGTTCCCCTTACTAGGGAACCCACTTGGAGACTGAGCTGCCATGGGTTACATCTGTGCAGGGCTTCTAGGTTATCTCCATGAATGATCCTTAGCTTTTTATTCACATTTATTTTGTTTTCATTTCATTATCTGTACAATTTATATCTATAATATATACTAATACGGCAAGTTTAAAGCTACAATCTTACCATTTTCTTTTCTTTCTTTCTTTCTTTCTTTCTTTCTTTCTTTCTTTCTTTCTTTCTTTCTTTCTTTCTTTCAATTTATTCACTTTGTATCCAGGCTGTAGCACCCTCCCTCATCTCCTTCCAGTCCCATCCTCCCTCCCTCTTCTTCCTATGCCTCTCCTCCAGTCCATTAATAGGGGAGGTCCCCCTCCCCTTACATCTGAAACCTAGCCTATCAAGTCTCATCAGGACTGGCTGTATTTTCTTCCTCTGTTGCCCAGCAAGGCTGCTCCTCCCTCAAGGAGAGGTGATCAAAGAGCCAACCATTGAGTTCATGTCAGAGACAGCCCCTGTTCCCCTTACTAGAAAACCTGTTTGGAGACTGAACTGCCTATGGGCTACATCCAAGCAGGGTGTGTAAGTCCTCTCCATGCATGGTCCTTGGTTGAAGTATTGATTTCTGTTGGACCCCTGGATCCAGGTGTTTTGGCTCTGTTTGTCTCCTTGTAGTGCTCCTATCCCTTCCAGGTCTTTATAATTTTCCATATATTTGTTTGGTGTTTTCTCCACTTTTTTGGATTATTTGGAATTCTATAGTCATTTTGTTTTTCCATTATTTTGTGTCATTTGATATTTCATAAAGTGCATGCTTTTGGTTTATCTGCTGTGTTTATGTTAGATATGTGTCTAGAATACAGAACAGAAATTTTTATCATATTGAAGGTTTAATTTATGTTTGATCAAGATGAGTGTTTGTGGAATCCTCTGGACCATGAGCTCCCTTAAAAATATCTTCTCTTAAGTTTCCTTTGAAAATTATTTGCCCTAGTGACATCAAATCACTAATACATGCTATTTTCAAGAATAAATGAAAGCTAGCATCAATTGAAAAATGCATAATTCAACATTGAACTGACACTGATAATCCATTCGTTTACAGTGTCCTGCCAGTGCTGCACAAACTACACTTAATACTGAAGAAAGCTCAGTGATAATCAAGATGGAAAACACTGTAGAAAAAAATGTCAAATACATAGGAAATTGCCCTGTGATTTTAAGCTTAAAAATAGAAGTTATGGAAGTAATTGGAATGTTTAAAAATGCTTCCAAACTGAAGATGATCAACAAAACAATACAGTTCATGGCAATGCTTGAGTCTGAATTGGAACTTTTCAGTGATTAGAGGTTTCCATAGAAACAATTGGTGTACTTTGAATAGGATTTGAGGATTAAATGATTAAATATATTAATAAATTGCATTTATTTGGATAGTTATGTTGGGGTTACATGGATGCATTCTAGGATTCTTGGAACATCAGCTCAGCAGTTACCTTTCAGGAGATGCAGAATTAATTATTCTTTTCTTGCATATATGTGCATGCATATATAAATGTTTTTATGTCTTAGGATCACATGTATGTGCATATATTTAGTGGGACAAGGTTGATGTCATGTGTTTTCCTCAATTGCTCTCTACCTTATTTTTTGAGGTAAGTTTTCTTACTGAGTCTAGAGCTTACAATTTCAGCAAATTTAGATAGTCAGCGTGTTCCAGAAAATCCTTTTATGCCGACCTCACACTAGAAGTGTAGGTATGCCACCATACCCCGTCTTTTAACATAGAGTCTCTTCTGGAGATATAAAGTCTGGATGGAAAACATTTTACCCACTGGTCTTCAGATGGCCCAAAAGCTAATATTTTTGTTCAATTCATACATTTTTTTCCTGGAGATGGAAGACTAATATAAAGTATTGAAATTAAGTGGTTTGTTTTGGGCATTAAGTTTACATGACCTTTAGCAAAGTATATATACTATTTTGTTTTTAATTTTAAAATTCCCAAAAAAGTCTGTTTTTATTTAATAATCATTCCTTAGGTCACAAATTGAATTAGTTACTTTATACATATACTCTTAACTCATGAAGTAATTTTTTAAAAGTGCAATGAGTAATGTAAAATTTGAGACATTTTATATATTTTAGAGTTAATGATTATTACATCCCAGTGGAAAGTCATTAACTTTTATTCTAATTTGAAGATGGAAATAATGTTCAGAGCAGTTAATCAAAGCTACACAAAGTATAGGAGAGCCTGAGCTGAAGCCCAAATGTTATAGACTATACCAAGTAGATTATAATCAACGCAATGACAGATATTTGCAACAGATGATATATTCTTTCTTTTAAATATTCAGTTTTTTGATAATATGGTATGCAAAGTAAATTTTGAAGCCAAAGCATTGCTAGTCTTCTTTAAATAGAGATATTTGTTTCATGATAACTTCTTTTTTTTTTATAAATTTTTTTTTTTGTTGTTATCAATCACAGGTTAGGTACTTTGCATCCCATGCCCAGCCCGCCCACTCCCTCCCACCCTCCCCAACCCTCTCTCATCTCCTCCCCGCCCACTCCAAGTCCACCAGCGGGGGAGGACCTCCTCCCCTTCCATCCAACCCCAGCTCATCCTGTCTCTTATAACTTCTAACAGAAGAAAGAGAAATTGCAGATAAAATGTGACTAGAAAAGACACGGATGGAATTTTAATGCACGTTAATAGAAAAAGACTGTTATAAAGCCTCAGACTGTTTGAGTGAAATATACGCCATTTCAGAGAAGGTCCAATTATTAAGACAACAGAAAGATTCATGGCTAAAGGGAGGGATGGAGAGGCAGAGCATAGGATATTTTCTAAGGGTAATAAAATTATTCTCTTTGATTCCATAGTGATGGCTGTGGGTCATAATATATTTGTGCAAAACCACAGGCAGTGTGACAAAAAAATCATCTCTGATGCAAAATATAGAATCTAGTTAGTAAGGTATCCACATGGATTCATCATCTGTAACCTATGTAGCACTGTGCTGAAAGATACTAATTTAACAGACTGCATATGAAAACAAGCAGGAATTATGAAGTATCTCTGCACCTTCTGTTTTATATTCCTGCAATCTAAAACTTATTTGTAAATTTTCTCTCTTTGTCTGTCTCTCTCTCTCTTTGTATGTGTATGTTGCTTAAAATTTCTTCAGCAATTGAAATGAAATATTCTAGCTTCAGGAAGTCTCTGAAACAAATTGGGTTCACTAGGCCCCTCCATGTCACAGTAAGTAATAAAAACTGAGAGTCATTTTCAGACAAGACAAGCTGCAAAAAAGACTCTGAAACCAGACAAACAAGCTGCTGGTGAAGAAGCAGAAACCAGCAGAGCTGCCTGGGACAGGTTCAGATGAGAGGCATTTGGAAAGGACATTCTCCAGATTTGCGCTGGGTTCTCAGCCTTTGTGGGCTGTCACTAACTCTTGGGTGGGCTTTATTGATGCAGATGAGTTATATTTGCTCCTGTAACTAACTGCTCTCTCACATTCATATAAGTAACCTCAAAATTAAGAAAAATAAAATAAAAACCTTATTGGTTTACTAAACTGAACTTTGATGGCATCTATACATTGGTATGTCATGGGCTCCTAATCTGGGATGAGAGGACAGGTGTATAGCATCTCTTCAGGGTACATTTTGTCACATACTTGTTTATGATAAGACACCAGCAGAGAAGAACTCTGAAGTGATATCAACTATGTTTAAATAAAATAACCTTTGATAATCTTAAGAAAACAATATTGGGGAGGCTGGATATAGCACTCGGTGGTTAATAGCACTTGCTACTCCTGCAAAGCACCAGAGTTCAGTTCTCACCATCCACATCAGGCAATTCACAACCACTTGTAACTCCGACTTCTGGGGCTGCAAAATCCTGTGCTGGCTTCCGACAGCACCATCATGTACATACAGGACAAAAGTATGAAGAAAATAAAAAAGTAAATGTTTTCAATAACAAAAATATTGTGTTAAAGCTATAAGCCTGACTTCTTTCAGGCAAGACACATAGTGTAAAATGGATGATCTAGAACTGTGCATTTCCAAGAAGAAAGGGAGTTATGTGAGCCCAAAGATCAGAGTGATGTGCTATGTGGGCAATTAAGAGCTCCATCCATTGATAATTCATTAACCATCAATAAAATGATCAGAGAAGGCATGGTTTTAGAGGTGTAGTTGGAGTTCTTACTGAAGCTGGCAAGACATAAAGAGTATACCAATCTGATTTCCATTCTCTCTCCAGGTCCTCCCCACCCACTCAATCCACCCCCAGGCTCACAACACCTGATCCCCACCTTGTTACCCTCCCCATCCCTTCTCCTACCCAGGTTCCTCCCTCCATCTACTTCAGATGTATATTTTATTTTCTCTTCTGAGATTTAAGCATCCCTTGGGCCCTCCTTGTTACTGGGTTTCTTTGGGTCTGTGGATTGTAGTATGGTTATCTTGTACTTTATGGCTAGTATCCATTTATAAGTGAGTGTATATCTTACATGTATTTCTGAGTCTGGGTTACCTCTCTCAGAATGATCTTTTCTAGCTATACCCATTTGCCTGAAAGTTACAATGATGTCTTTGTTTTTAATAGCTGAGTAGTATTCCCTTGTGTAAATGTCACATTTTTAATACATTATTCAACTGAGGAACATGTAGGTTGCTTGCAGTTTCTATTACAAATTTAGCATGTCAGTTGGCAGGTGTCATCTCTGAGACAGGGGAAGCTCCTGGGAGTCTATGGGGTGACTCTAGCTGAGAATTCTAGCAACAGAGTTTAAGGAGCATAAAGTCAACACCTCCTATAGCCAGGTGGGACTTGCAGTGACAGGAGGACACCAACACACCAGTAAAAAGTTTGAACCATAATTTGTCTTGTCTATAAGAAGGGTAGAGATAAAGATGGAGTAGAGATGGAGCGAATGGCAAACCAATGACTGGCTCAACTTGAGAGCCAGCCCATGGGGAGGAGCCAACCTCCGACACTATTAATGATAGTCTGCTATTCTCATAGAAAGGAACCTAACATAACTGTCTTCTGAGAGGCGTAATGCAGCAGCTGATGGAAACAGATGCAGAAAACCATGCCCAAACAAGAGGCTGAGTTCAAGCATGTCTGTGAAAGAGTGGCAAAAAACAGAGGGAATCAAATGTGTCAAGAACACCACAAGAAGACCTATAAAGTCAACTAACCTGGGCCCATGGGGGCTCAGAGAGACTGAACCAACCACCAAAAAGCATGCATGAGCTGGACCCAGACAACCTACACATATGTAGCAGATATGCAGCTTGGTCAACATGTGGGTCCCTTAATCATGGCAGTAGGGGCTATCTCTGACTCCTACGCATCTCTTTTCCTTAGCTGGGCTGCCTTGTTATGTTCATGTGGAAGATAATATGTTTAGTCCTTTTGTGACTTGAGGTGTCAGGATGGGTTGGTACCCTTGGGGGCCTACCCTTCTCTGAAAAGGAGAGTGGGGGAATGGGGAGGGGGCATGATGGTGGGGCTTAGATGGGAAAAGGGAAGGGGATGGGATGAGTCTATAAAGAGATTAGATATGTAAATAAATGAAAAATTATAATACTTTGTCCTATGTACAAAATCTGTAGGAAAATGTTAAGCCTACACAGTGTAGGAAGTTATAGTTTTAAATAAAATCCAAAGGTCAGATGACTCCCTTAGATATCCTGGTTATATAAAATCTATTCACAAACACCACTATGTCATATTATTTCATCAATACATTCTATGTAAAGTAAGGATTGGGAAGGATTTTAGGGTAATGTTTGTTCATTTCAATTTTTCAGAATATGTTTGAAATATTTCTGTATTTTCTTTCTCATGCAATTTGTGTGATTAATTTAACTGAGTATAACTACATAATATCAATATAACTACATACATAATCTATACAAACTTACATGTCACTAAAAATACACACGAGCATTTCTTTTGCATAAAGCAATCTAATGAGAGAGAAAAATAAAGTCTCATATTTTGGAAATTACATACTTCACTGCATGCCAAAGGGCTTTAAATTTAATTTACAAATTGACACATTTAAACTACATACCTACACAGTTTACTGAACATGATAAGTTAAGCTGCTGCCTACGTGCATCCTTTCCCACTAATGACTAGTATTCATGGTACTGGAAGACACTCTGCATGGTACTAAATGAGAAAGGTAAACAGCCCAGATACAAACCCTTCAATCTACAATGATGAGTTGTGTTAGTACAATAACAGCACAAAGCTTATGAGAGTAACCATTCCCTATTTGATTGGATTTAAGGCCTACTCTATGAGATAGAACCCATCCATGACATTGCTTGCATGACCAAGAACCTGGAATTATACAGCTCTAGGACCTAGGGTAAAACTTTGGTTAGTACTGTTCTGCTAAAGGATATAGTCATAAAATGGCTCCTAATGTCATTTTCTTGTACTGGATCAGTGCCTTGCTCAGTCGTCTTCAGAGAAACTTCTTTCTGTATTAGATGGAAACAAAAACAGAGAGCCACAACCAGACAATGTGCAGAAAGTGAGAGATCTTGGAACACTCAGTCCTAAATGATATATCTCTATCAAATCTCTTCCCTCAGGGCTCAGGGAATTCTGGGTAAGGAGAGGCAAAAGGATTATAAGAGCAAGAGAGCATGGAGGACACAAAAATAAGTCCTTCCAGACACAGCATGACCAATGCATATATGAACTTAGAGAGACTGTATACGTGGCAGCATAGAGTCTGGGCCAGATAGAGTCTCAGCACCAAGGGAAGAAGTGGAGAGAAGCCTATATCCCTAACCCAGACACTACCTCCAATTAACAATCACTCACAAATGAAAAACTAGTTCTTTCCAAAGGGGTCTCACTTTTTAAGACTAGGTTCCATACCCAGCCAACACAAAACTGACTCTATGGCATGTTTTCAGGTTCTTTGTCTCATTAGGCTTCCTAAGGAATTTTTTTTAATTTATTTATTTTTATCTCAATCACAGGTTAGGTACTTTGAATC
>JAQQSO010004626.1:0-12635 GCA_028658305.1 Pachyuromys duprasi | reverse complement strand
CAGATATTAAGACTTGCGATCAAGCCTCTGACAGAGGGCGAGAGTAATGATAGACCTGGGGGAGGTTGTTGAGACTTGGGGAGAACAAGAGCTCCACAAAGACCAAACTGAGCAGGGCACAGGGGTCTTTTAAGAGACGGTTTCTACAATCAAGGACCATGTGTGGATGTAGACTGGAACCCCCGCACGGATGGGGCCCATGATAACTTGGTGTAGGGCTGAAGACCCTATTCAGGGAAACAGGGACTGTTTCAGTCATGATCTTGATGGCTGACTCTTTGACCCTCCCCCATACAAGCTGGGGAGTGACAGACTGGATAGATCCCATGGGAGGACTTTGCAGCCATCCTTGAGGAGACAGGATAAGCTGGGGTTGGATGGAAGGGAAGGAGGTCCTCCCCTGTTGGCGGACTTGGAGGGGGCGGGGAAGAAGGAGATGAGGGAGGGAGTGGGAAGGTGGGAGGGAATGGGGGAGGGGGCTACGCCTGGGATTCAAAGTACCTAACCTGTGATTGAGATAAAAATAAATAAATTAAAAAAAATAAAAAATAAAAAAAAAGAAAACATAGGTTAAATGTTTGAACTGGTAGACGATATTATATTGTCATTAATTTGGCAAAAAGAGTGCAAGATATTTAAACTTTTGTGAAATGATGTACAAAGTTAGAGAAAGAGGGCTTTTGGAAAGCATTCACTGACGCCTAATGAATTCATATGGTCACATAACAACCACATTACACAGAGTTCTGATAAAAGGACAGAATTGCTATGGGTTAAAGCAATCTTCTCATTAGATTTTCCAGTCACATGTAATTGGGATTGAGAAGTATCACAGTTCTTATGTTCATTGCAATTATATTCATCTTGGCCTACAAATGCTTGTTTGCCCAGGATAATCTGGTGCCTCAAAAGGACATCATGATGAGGGAGTGAAGACAATAGGAAACATTAAAGGATTATATACTTACAAATAATTCTTACAGTCAGTGCTGTATTAGTAATGAGACAACATGTAATTGCAACAAAGGCAGTGTCAACCCACTTTTTCTCCCTTCTGATTTCAATTATTAGTGCACACTTTTTTCAAATGGATAGGAGTGATTTGTCCTTCTTAACTACACTTCAGGTGACAATAGAAAATGATAGGCTGAAAGCACAGACTCTAGCTCAAGCAATCACCTTCAAAAGGTTTTTCTAATGTTCTTTTAGGTGGTATGTGGATAAAAAATTAACTATCAAGATTTTTGTAGCAAGAGTTGTTATAAAAAGGAGAAGCAAATGTGCTGTTACAGGAGATTGAAAAAAAATGCAGAAAGTTGCTTAACTTGGATGCTGTGAGCGATTTCTGCCAATAAATCACACTGCATGCAAAACTACAAATGAATTTAAGAAACAGAGTGACATGGTTGAATGTAAACAATGACAATAAATTATAGTTGAATAAAAATATGATTTCTCAGAAAAATGATCGCTTTTTTCTGATTAATCACTGTAGATGGTAAGACTTTTACTTTTGCTTTTGATAATGTGTTTAAACATTTATCATTTTTATGCATCAGTTTTTATGTTTAATATATTATATTATAAATATAGCTATTTGAATAGTTATTCAAACACTTGGTTTCCTTACCCAGAATGAAATGTACAGGAACTGATGTAATTCCTCAATAAAAACCTAGTAAAAGATAACACCAGAAAATGAGCCGAGTTTGTTTTCTTTTCTTTTCTTTTTTAAAGAGTTCTTTATTATTTATACAACATTCTGCCTGTATACCAGATCTTATTATAGATGGTTATGAGCCACCATGTGGTTTCCGGGAATTGAACTCAGGACCTTTGGAAGACAGCAAGTATTCTTAATCTCTGAGCCATCACTCCAGCCCCTGAGTTTGTTTTCTTTGTTTTACTTTGCTGAGAGCAATACTTCTCATTTCACAGATGTAGACATGGACTGAGAAAGAGCTTGTCATGAATTCCCATGTGATGTTCAGCCACTACACAAGAAGAACGAGAATTCTGTCAAAACCAAGCTTTTGCTGTCTCTACTCTTTTGCTAGTCTTTGTCCCTTTTTTGCTTCTTTTCGTCCTGCCGATGTACCCAACAAACTAATACTCCTGTTGTGGCCTGAAAGCATAAGCTGATTATGACATGCTACAGCTGGGATACAAAATGAATGAACCATAATTAATAAAAAAATTAAAAATATGTAACACTCATAGCTCTTTCTCCAGACGTATGCCTGTCTTTTCTCTGTCATGTTCCCCACCATGACATAAACCTCAAAGTATAGTATTGGCCATCCCAAGTAAATGTTTTCTTTTGTTATGATTCCATGGTCATGGTGTCTCTTCACAGCAATGGAAACTGTAACTAAGCCTAAAGTTGTTACCAGGAGCTGGAGTATTGCTGCAATAGGCCTTATCATGCTTTTCTGTGGAGGAATGTGGGTTTGGTAACTATGGATTAGGGAAAGAGCAGGAGAAATCGAAATAAGGGAGTAGTGACCAGAGGGTAAGACCCCATGCAGCCAAGCTTCCATTTTGTGAAAGTACTGCTTAGGGCCATGAATAGGGATATGCACCTTAAACACCAGCATTCAGGAGATAGAAACATGTAGATCTCTGAGTTCAGTGTCATTCTATGAAGCAAGTCCAGCAGAGCCAAGCTTAATCAGTGAAGAAAAGCATTGAGAAAAGGAAGCTTGTATAGAATTCATTGAACAATGATCCCATGTTCCAGCCCCAGCAAGCAGGAGAACTTGGCAGTTTCAGCCCAGCGGTTCTTGCTTTAGAGTCAAGAATAGAATAATGTGATTATATTCTGCAGTGATAAAATGGCTCACAGAGGTCATCCCAGCACTCAGGGAGGCAACGGCAGGTGGATCTCTGTGAGTTCGAGGCTAGCCTGGTCTACAAAAGCAAGTCCAGGACAGCTAAGGCTACACGGAAAAACCCTGCTTTCTGCTTTTCCCCTCTGGGTTTTCTCATACCTTCCCAGGGGAAAGTAGCTGCAGTTTACGTGACCCCAGCGTGAAATCACGGAACAAAAATCTCATTGCATTTTATAAAACTTCTCTCCAATTCTTAATATTGTTGGCACCCTGTAGGACAGACTGTTCTCTCTGCTGCAGGTTGAATAATGGACTGTGTAGCTCTCCACCTTGATTCCAGGAAGAAGAGGGAAATTGCCTACTGAGTGCTGTAAGATAAAAGGTAGGCTAGGGAAGAACAGGCACAAATGATGATGAAATAAAAATCTCTGCAGATCTGGAAAAGGTCTGCTCCTGAAATGGAAACTGCGCCAGGAATCACGGTAACTCACTGCTCCAGTACACTAGAACCCTAATGTAGGTGCTCATGCCATTCAAGACTCACTGGCCAATCAGAACCCTGAGGCCATCCCTCCAGTTAGAGGAAGAGGTGGGTTCTTCCTGGCACCATGCTCCGTGTTCACTCTGAAGCTGAACAGGGTTGAATGGTCTGTGTGCTGTGAGTGTGTGTGTGTCAGGCGAGTTCCAAAGTCGCAACATGGTGAGTGTGTGGCAAGTGCCCTCATCGTGGTGGAGCAGGAGCCTGAACAGCAGGACATGGTGTGTAGGGTCCTTCCTGGTGCTGGGTGGGAACCAGCAGCGAGAAGCAGCCACAGGAGAGATCCCTTGTCCTAGCATTGAACGCACTGGGGGTATCTGAATATCTTCATGTCACAAGCTGTTAATTATGCCGGAATGCTTTAACCGAGACTCCACTCAAGAGCGGCAAGGTTTTGATAAAAGCCAATGCCAGAATGATTTTGAATGTTGCTTTAACCACACAAATCACACAAATATCTAAGCATTGCATTGTGTATTATATTATACATCTCATGGGAGATACAACCTGATGGGAGGTACAGGCTTGGACACGCTGCTTCTGGTGTTACGGTGTTTCCGTGTCTTCTGGGTCCCAGAACTTCACAGATCCCGCTGCGCCTCAGATGAGTCTTCTGATGACGTGATGGACCTCGGAGCTTCTCTGCTCTAGTCAGGCCTCAGTTGTCAAGGAAGCTGTGGTTACTCAGGAACTGCCTTCCAGGACCGGTCTGATAAGGTGGTCCTTATAAGGCCAGCTTGTTTAGGTAGGCTGGGCTTTTCAAGTAGCCATTCGGGAATAGGCTGGTTATTGGTGATCATGTGGCTTCTTCACTTAAGAGTTTAGCCCGTCGCAATTACATAGGCTCAGGCTGCAGTTTTTATACACTTTTTCAGGGCATAGTTTTAGCTTATCACACCTTCACACACACCAGCTGCTAATCAGCTGGCATTACCTAATTCCATTACCTAGTGCCTTAAGGGAGTTACCTTAATTTCTATACTTTATTTCAAAACATCACACTCGCCAGCTGTTAGTCAACTGATATTATTTAATTTCACTACTTAATGCCTTAAAAGTGATATTTGTTACTATTACTAAAAATATCTTCTAATCTAACTCTGACAGCTCTGCTGTCTTACAGACTCTTAATGCCTTAAGGGTGTTACCCAATCACTATCACCAAAATGTCTCTTAATTTTGCTCCTGATAGCTCTGCTGTCTTACAGGCTCCTTACACTTCACTATATTGGGTTAGCAGTGGAACCCAAGAAATCTCACTTCAGGAACAGAATGTTTAAAGGAAAGCTTTATTTTCTGAGTTCAGGAATTCAGCCATTTCTGGACCTGAAAAGTCCCTAAGGGGGTGAGCTTTTTATGTTTTTATAGGGTTAAATCCACAAAGCTAGGTGCTCTTGGTGAGTCTTGGAGTTATTCAATCAAATTTTAACATGTGTTAAGCAAGTGAGTTTCTGTTGGAGGCTGTGCTGATCCAAGACACCTGTGATCAAGGCCTTTAACTATTTTCCATGACACTTGGTCTGGAATCCAAGGACCTTAATTCATCCTGCTAGACATTTGGTCTGGAGACCTAAGTGATGAGGGGAGAAAATGAGTCCTCTGTCCATAGCCAGGACTTTGTTAATTTTGTTGAGGTTATAAATAACGTATGTGTTAAGTAGCAGTTCATTATAAAGATGTAATGAGTAGAATTGTTGATGTAAGGGATTTGCCAGTGCTTAGGAGACAGGAAGTCACACCAAGTAGAATTTAGCTAAGGCCTGTTTTAAAACACCCCATAGATAAGTACCATGCCAACCATGGCTGTTAGTGATTAGGATGCTAGGAAACATATCTTTCCTCAAGAAGATAGTCAACATATTTGTATCCAGACCAAGGAGACATCCCATTGGCCCATCTCCATGTTAAAGAAAAGGCATGTAACAAGCTGCTTAATGGACCATTACAGAATCACAGCCAACAGTAAATCCTGGTTTGCCATAAAGTTGCAGTTTTCTTCTTGAGAAAATCATAATTCTGCCACATGGGCAAGACATCAGTTTGGAAGAGAGATCAGTAGTAGGTGAAGGGTTAGAGATACAACAGTTTAGGGGTCACTTTGAGTTGTTTTTATAGTAGTTATGAAGTCTGCATAATTTTTTAACACATAGAATGAATGTAACTTTGGTCAAATTCATACTTTTCTTGGTAGACTTTCCTTAGGTCTTTGGATTAAAACTTGAATATATTTTTAGGGACATATTTTGGGCTTTTTGTAGTCACCCACTTATTCTTTCACAAATACAGTGCACATTCATGATGGTTGTAGCTTTGTATTGAGTACAGAAGTCACATTGTCCCAATGTGTGTACAATTTTTTCATGGTCCTCTGGAGGATTCTGAGGTTTTGTACATGATACATAGCTTTGGAATCATCTTTCCACTTATACATTTCTAAAAATTTCCTTTGGATTGTATTGGATTTATGCTGCAAATTGTTCTTTTTTAAAGATATCATTTTAGTGATTTTGTTTATAGTAATACAAAGGGGTAAAAGATGTTATTTTATATAATCATTTATTTAGTAAAGTACATTAAGAGTGTAACTGAAAATTGATATGAAATAATGTACATAGCCATAAAAGGAGAAGAAAGCAGTTCCTGAAGCCTCGGGTGGGGCTGATGCTGACTGATTTATCTATATGAAGTTAGTTTATGAGCTCCAGCACCATCTCTGTGGCAACAATGTATAAACTAGCCATTGCCCATCTCTGTCACAACAATGTATAAAATAGCCATTCCCCTGATTCCGGAAGCTTTAGTTGGTCTGGCATGGTGAGGCCGGGACCAAAACCAGGTCTGTCCCTTCAGCATAATTCACAGTTTATTTGAAGAAAGTTGTTTTGTATAGCTCAGAGATGAAATCTGTGTAAACCACTTGAGGCAGAAGTCCATAGGCCCCTCCCCGCACACTGCTGTAACTGTCATAATGGCATTTCCTGACTCTGTAACAGTCACAAAGGCCATATACAGCCCCTGAGTAGAACCCATCCCAGATTATGCTAATTTTAGGAGAAAACTCCCATGTGAGCTGGAAGGCCAAGAGTTCAGTTTTTGGTTTTTGTTTCCAAGAAAGGTCCCTCGGTGCGAGTTGCCTGTCAGGCTAGGCAGCAGATTTTTTAGGGAGTGATGCTGGAGATCCTGCTCTGTAGCTGATCAGGCTTATATGATTTGGTGTGAGGTTCTCTGAGCACTGCTGTGAGATGTTTTGAGGGAAGCTCAAGGACGTTCCAAAGTCCCAACCTGGTGAGTGGAGGGGTCACTGCCCATAAATGGGATGAGCAGGCTGGTGAGCAGAGCTAGAGTGGTGGTTCCTGCTTGGGTATAGTTAGGAAAACAGATGGAGGATACACACAAGTGCTACTGAAATGCAGATCTGGAAAGAGCACAGCCCTGGGCTGGAAACCTGGATCTGGTAGTAATATGCTGTGCCCTTCTGCACACTCTACCCCTAGGAGAGGTGCTATGTCACTCAAGTTTCACTGCCAATCAGGGCGTCATAGCAGAAGAGAAGGTGGGTCCTTCCTGGTGCCAAGCTGCGGGTTTTGCTCTGTTTCTGAGCAGGCTTTTGTTCTCTAAGCACCACTGGGTGCTCTGAGGGGTGGTCTGGCAAGCTCTGAAGTTGCAGTATACTGAGCTCAGGTTCCCTTCCAACAAGAGGGAGGTGCAAGAAGCTGAACTCCAGGAGCTTGTGGGGATGGATTCTCACCAAAATTGGGTGGTATGCATCGGCCATATGCAGCCACCTCTTAGGTCTCTTGTTGTCCTAGTCATTTCCTTGACCTGGAACTGGCCTCTGAATAACTTCACCATGGGGACTACATTTGTGCAAAACTTATGTGTAGAAGCATACTTGGTAAGATGCCAAACCCAGAGAGCATTAAATTCTGTAAAATCCCTTGGCATTTAATATTCAGGTGTAAGATCTACTTAGAGTTAATCTTATGGAGGTTATAAAAGGCATCTTCTGTGTTGAGTAGCACTCTAATATTAAGTCATGTTGTCAGAAGTAGAATTGATGATGTGAAGGATATGCCAATGCTTAGAAAATAGTAAGAGACAACAAATAGAATTTCGCTGAGGGAGAAATACCTCCAAAACACCCTGAACATGAGTAGGATACTAACAAGCCTGTTAAAGAGAAGTTAGGATGCTAAACATAGACATGTGTGTTCACTAGGATTGTCCAGACATTTGACTGTAAACCATGACAAAGGAGACACCCCTTGTTTCACCCAGGCACTAGGCCCATCCTTATATGAAAAAGCCGATCTCTACCAAGGTGCTCAAAGAGGCATTACAGGTTCTTAACCAACATTAAGTCCTGGTGTGCCATAAAATTGCAGTTTTTTCTTGAGAAGAGCATGGTTCTGCCACATGGGAATGGCTGCCCCAGGTGACACTTCTTTCACAAGGGAAACCTCTGCTGTATTGAGGGTTGTCCTGGTCAAGCAAGGCTTCTCTCTGAAGCCCTCCTCTATGTAGAATGACATAGTTCTTTCTCAAACCACAAACATGCTTGGCATGGCCTGGAGACTAGCTTTGGCAGCTTTCCCTAATGCCCTGATGTATTGAGAATCAAATAGAGGTTCTTCTCTAAAGCAAGGGATAATGCTTGGGAGATCTGGGAAGGTCTGGGGTCAGGGCCTTTGGGCTTGCTTCAGATCCTGAGATCCCAATACTTTCTACTATGAGCTATGGTTGTCAGTCCCAAGGCCCCTCTGGGCCTGGTCCGGAATGTTCTTGAGAAACCTTGTTTTCCCGTTGTGCAGCCATGTTTCATTAGACTCCTTTGAGTTGGTCTCAGTGTATGGGAGTTTCTCCCAGCTTCTTATATGTCTCCCTTTTTTCCCCTTCTCCCCTTGTAAGTGGTATGCAAGATGCTTTTCTTAAGAAGCTTATTTGGCATAAGACAAACCTTTTAAAAGACCTCCCCACCCCAGGTTGTATAATTTCTGTCTTCTAAATTTTCTCTTTTCCTCTAGGGCATTCTACACAGGACCCTGCACTGATGAGTAACCTTCTGTATCAGGGCACTGGTGTACTTAAGAAATGATTCTTGGAATATCTGTGCTGTGGAAATGTGTGCTAAGTAGCTAGTCTTTCAGTCTCCCATCCATATATAAGTTGCTCAGAATATAACCTGGGACCAGAATCTGAAAGTAACATAGTGGTGATACCATTTGTGCATTGCAAAGTCTGTTTTTAGATGGCTCCTCTATGAGCATTAGCCAGAGCTGGATGAATGCTGTCATTAGAGAGATTTTTCTTAATTTTTTATGGGAGTGTACTGTGATTTCTTTCTGGAAAGGCATATTAATTCTAGGATAGCTGCATCTTCTGTCTCTGAATAATCTTTCTGAGCCAAGTTGTTTAGACTCAGGTCACCTTTCTCCCAGTTTGTTGACACTCAGGGAAATGTCCTGCTTTCCTTTTCTCTAAGTGAATATACTTACTTGGATTTTTCAGATATATTTGTCCTTTTAAAAAGTTAATTGTTTTTTATGTTGGCATTGCTTCTTACACTGCATTTTCATATATCACTGCTCTAATCTTTTGTTTGTTTTTATTCACCAGTATTTCACAGTCATTAAGAATTTTATTCTCTTGTCAAGGGCTGTGAGATTTACTTTTTAAAGCAATGTTACCTGTAGTTCAGCCTTTCCTCATGTTATGTAATTTAGACTTGATTTGACCACCTAATCTTGCCTCTGCTGACCAGTGCCTGGAAAAAGTCCTGTAACTCCTTTCAGGTGGGCCCTGACTGGTCAGTGCAAAGGTATAGAGACCAGTTAATAAGTGTCATACAACCTCCCTGTCCATTTGAGGAGCACCAGTGGGAGGCCATGTGCATACTCTTTTCTGGATTCTCTCCTGATGCTGCTTTAGGGAGCTCTAAGGAGGAGTATAGACTACACTATGGTATGTGTGTGAAATCCTCTGTCCCCAGGCTAAGAAGACCAAGTCTGCTGAACTATCATTGTCTGATCTGTTGGATCAGACTGTGATTCTATTGTTCCATGTGGAGAGTTGGACAGAATCCCTTGGCCTTTGACCCTTCTTCAGTGTGGTTTCCTTGGGGACAGATAGGCTTGTAGCCCAGGCACTAGAAAGGTATGGTGCTTTTGATAGTACTATTGGTGTGCACACATAGGCATTCCTTCTGGTGTGCTATAGGAAGACAGTGAGTGAGGATTCTGGTGTGCTATAGGAAGAGGAGTGAGGATTGGAAAACACACACACATACACACACACACACACACACACACACACACACACTACACACTAGGTCAGTTTGAGAGGATTGCCAGTAGAAACTGTGGCACCATGTTTATTCCACAATACCTTTTTTTTAGTCAGAGCAAACCACCTCTATACAATGAAAGGGTTCATGGAGAAGCCAAACTTGACTACCTGTCTGTGTGCTCCTTGTACAAACAAAGGACATCACTTCGCAAATCATCCTGCTTACTCTGTCACCAGGTGAAGACCAGGATGAAAACCTGCTTCTTGCTGAAAACTGAATAACAAAGCAGCCTGACAAACAAGCAGCTCTCCACACACGAGCTGTAAATTAGGTAACATACTATTGAATCTCAGAAGTTAAAGTGTTAACACATTGTTTTAAGTTAGATATGTAATTAAATTATGCTGGAGGATGAGGCAACAGTTACAAGCACTTGGTGCCCATGCAGAGGACCCAGTAGGACTGTTAGCACATACATGGTTGCTGACAACATTTTTTTTATCTCCAGTTCCAAGGAACCTGGCATACTATTTTTCACTCTTCATACATCAGGCATGTACTCTGTGAACATACATGTCAGGAAGAAAAAACAATAAAAATAACATACTTCGAGTGGCCAGAGATGGCTCAATGATTAGACGTACTTGTTCTTGAGAAACATAGGTTCAGTTGCTGCTACTAAATGAAGGCTTACAACTGTCTGTAACTGAACTTCTGGAGGATTCAGCACCTCTTTCTGGCCTTCCCAGGCAACAAGAACAGATGTAGTATATGTACATCATGCAGGAAGGAAAATCATACAAAAACAAAACAAATTAATCTAAATATAAATGTATTTACTTATTTATTTATTTGTTTATTTATTTATTTATTTATTTATTACAGTTTATTCACTTTGTGTCCTGGCTGTAGCCCCCTCTCTCATCATCTCTCAGTCCCATACACTCTCCCTTTTTTCCCCCTAGGCTCCTCCCCTATTCCACTGGTAGGGAAGGACTCCCTCCCCTTCTATCAGAACCTACCCTATTAGGGCTGGCTGCTTCATATTCCTCTGTGTCCTGACAAGGCTGCACCCCTAAAGAAATATTTTTAAAAAAACAGTTAAATCAGAGAACATTTGGGTTTACTATTGCCCCACATAGTGGTCATATCAACAACGAATGCCAAATGTTGTGACCCTAACCAAGTCAAGGAGAAATTATAACAGGCAATGGGTCTCTTTTCAGTTTCTGGAAGTACAGTTGACATAAATTTTATACACATTTAAATTATATTTTTATGAATCTTGAGCTTTGTATAAATTCCTACTAATATTATCACATCACTGTACTCCCTATACCTACATGTATGCATATCTAACTAACTAAAAGTACACACATATGTTTATTGAGTGGCATAAAAATGTACATATCTTAATACATTCGAACCCACAGAAACCATGCTGTTTACATTTTACTTAAAAAAATCTACATTTTCCTCTAAAAATCTACATTTTAGGTATATTTTTAAATTCCTTTTTAATTTATGTATTTATATCCCTATCATAGTAACCTTTCCTCTCAATCCCTCCTTTCCACCCTCTTCACCCTCGTTCCCCTTCCCTTGTACTCAGAAAAGTCACCACCACCACCACCATTAAACCATCCCAGCAATTCAAGTTGCATCATCATGCCAGGTAAGGCAGTCCATTTAGGGTGATGTGCTCAAAAACAGGCAACAGAATGCATGTCATAGACAGCACCTGCTCAACTTACTAAGTGGCCCACACGAAGATCAAACTGCCCATCAGTTACATATGTGTACAGGGCCTAGTTCCACTCCAAGTATGAAGCCCCCATGGGTCTAGGTAAATTGACTCTGTTGGCATTCTTGCAAAATTCTTATCCCCTCTGTATCCTTCTTTCCTTCCCTCAAACTCTTCTACAGAACATTTCAAGCTCTTCTTGATGCTTGGCTGATTCGACCAATGTTGGAGGGGGGAATCTCAGAGAATGGATAAGTCTGTAAACATAGCAGAGTATCATTAATGGTGGCAAGGATTGGCTCTCTTTCATGGACTGGGTGTCACGTTGGGACAGGCATTGGTTATTTACTCCATCAGACTCTACTACATCTTTATCTCTGCCCATTTTCCAGGGAGAGTAAATTTTGGTTGGAAGGTATTCTAGGTAGATTGGTGTTCCCCTCCCACCACTCTAGGTCCTTCCTGGCTAGAAGGGGCCTTCCTGAACTCTCCTGTCCTCTATTGCTAGCAGGCTCAGCTAGAGACATCCCCATATCTTCTTTGTATCCTAGCCTGTCACAGCTCTCCACCTTATCTCAGTTACCCCCCTCCCCCAACCTCCTTTTAACTTTTCTCTCCTGGCCCTTAAACCTCACCTCCCCACTCTCCTCACATCTGCTTTCCTTCGTTTACCTCTGCACAACCTCTCTTGTCCATTTCCCTCCCTACTTCCTCTTCCACTGTCTATTCAATTTCTCCATCTGAGTGAGATTTAAGAGAACCCTAACTTGGGCCTTCCTTGTTACTTAGTTTCTTCCTATGATATATGGCTAATATTTACTTATAAGTGAGTACATACCATATGTACTGGGTCTGTGTTACCTCACTCAGGGTAATCTTTTCTATTTCTGTTTAAAAGCCTGAGGATTTCATGATTTCTCTGTTTTAAGCCGAGTAGTATTCCATTGCACAAATGTACCATATTTTCTTTACCCATTCTTTGGTTGAGGGACATCTAGGTTTTTCCCAGTTTCTGACTATTCAAAATAAAGCTTCAATGAGTGAGTTGAGCAAATGTCCTTTTGTTTCATGAAACATCTTTGGCTACATGCCAAGGAGTGGTATAGGTCATTCTTAATGTAGAGCCATACCCAATTTTCTGAGAAAGCACCTGATTTGATTTCCAAAGTGGTTGTACAAGTTTGCACTCCCACCATCACTGGATGACTGTTTGCCTTTCTCCACATTCTTACCAAC